>JBBPJW010000136.1:0-53843 GCA_038088935.1 Pulveroboletus aff. viridisquamosus
ATACTGACACGTTTCCGCTCGCCACCCGATACACCGCGCACAAACTCATCGCCAACGAGGGTATCCTGGGCGTGGGAAATGTTGAGCATTTTCAGGATGGTGTCCTGAACCACCGTGTCAAACTCTTTTCTGGATACACCCGGGAGACGACCGTTTGATCCAGGGGTCTTGGTCGAGAGCGCAAATTCCATCGTCTGAGCAACCGTCAACGTAGGTATATGAATATCGCCTGGACACCATCAGATGCAGGCTGTGGGACGAGCAGCGCAGCGGTACCTTCTTGATTATAGGTCACTTCCCCTCTGTAGTGCTTCGCCATCTCTGATGCATCGATACCGGCATATCGAACGTCGCCGGTGACGCCCGCGTACCCGTCTCGCTGATTAGCGATGGTTTTGAGGAAGGTGGAACATCCAGCGCCAGGACAACCCAGAACGAGACACATTTCACCTGGCTTGAGGACACCAGACGACCTTTGATACAATCCACATCGAACGGTGGCTACCGACGTGACGATGACGACGTACCTGTGTAGGATGGTCCGGGTGGGCAGTTGTTTATGAGGTAAGAAACGCATGATGTAGCCCCATAGCCAAAGAAGGGGGGTAAGAAAGAAATTAATGACGGCATCTAGGAGATAGGAATGGCTTAGCCAGGTTGTGGAGCTCCTTCTGCATACGCACCTCCAAAGGTGTAGATGTATATCTATGTGAAAACGGTCTTAGGACCACATGGGTGACACGGAATGAGTGGGCTCGCCTTGTGGTTGGCCCCGCCGATGGCGTTGACCTCGAGGTCCTCCCAGGTGACACCAACATGCTTGTGCTTAATTCCAGCAGCTTGGTTCGCGTCGTTTGAAGACGAGAGATATTCGCGCAGGTCAAAGGGTCTCTCTGCTTTGCCGCCCTTTTCCAGGTCAGGGCCGCTATAGACGGAGGCCGTTCGTGAAGTCTGCTTGGATCGATCTATGGGGGCGGCCGAGAGCGTAGAGAGCCGACGCTCGAGCTCGTTGAAGGTTTGTTCTGCCTTCTCGATGTCAACATGCGGAATGGCATCGACCTCGAGGATGTCAGGGTGTTCTGTTCCGCTGGCAGTAGGCAGCGGGGCCTCCGTTCCCATGACCATACTGACAGAGCGTGCAGGGGGGGACGTTCCGGAGCTGTCATTACGACGAAGTGTTTTATATGGGCCCACTGATCTTCCCAAGGTCGCTTACAAAACGTCTCTCCGAGTCCCGGAACACCGATCTGACGAGTCGTGCTGGCATCACCAATGTTATTTCACCGGTCACGGGCAAAATCTCATTCATTTACTCAGCTGCCTATTCGTGGTTGCTGTGCAAAAGTGACTCGAATGCCTGCCAAGCCGTTTACTGTGGTTGCCGGTAAGGCTCTCCAATAGAAAAAGACGCACCCGGTCCAGTCTGTGACGGGAAGGACCAAAGAGTCCAGCATCAGATCGATGAGATAACTCGACTTTGGCGCTGCGACCCACAACATGTGGGGTCTAACCTCTTGCCCACCGGAGACGATGGCAAAAAAGGAAATTCAAGGCGAAAAAAGCTGGTGGGGCCTGCCGCTCGCAATGACGACAGCTGCGGCTTTCGCACCTCGATCACCGTGAGTCACACAGGCTGCAGGCTGCGTGGACCGACGGACCGTAGGCGTAGGCTTCCAACGGGTTGCACGACAGCAGAAGCGAAGGTTCGAACTGCGGTGATCCAGGCGAATATGCTGATGCCGGTCGTATCCCCCAAAAGTAAAGCTGTCCTCGAAACCGAGACGTTCGAGTCAACCCTCGTCAGCCCTCAGGTGTCATCGGCATGGGCGTTCGGGTCTGCTTCACAACTTGACAGGCGCGTCATGCAATCTCGTGTTCCTGGGCAGGTCCAGTGAATGAGACAGATGACGGACCGTGGAGGATTGCGCGGGAGTCACGGATGTTCGCAAACCATCGACCGAGTGAATCCAGAAGAAAGGGGGGGGAAAGAAAAAAAGAGCTTGTGCGCAACGTTGCATACCCACAGGCGTACCCGTCTTCCTTTCGGACTTATTTTTGTGCCGTTACATGCCGTGTTACAGGGCACGCTACCTACAGTACTCTCTGGCTTACTCTGTCCTCACTCCTCCCAACTGGGACACCATCCAAGACGAGTTGGTTGCAATCATCTGCAAGCTTTACATGGGCTTGGAGGGGAGTTGGGTGGGCAGGACGCCGTAGCGTTTTTTGATAGTGACGCGGTGACGAGAAAACTTGTCATCCGGGGAGAAACGTGCTGCAGATGGACCGTTGAAGCGGACCTGCAAAAGGTCCAGGACAGGAACACACCTGGATGCGCAGACTTGGTGATCCTGCCGTCTTCGGTCATTTTCTGTGCCATGATGAACGGACATGGCGCGACACGGACTACCAGGAGACGCACCTTGAGCGTGTATACCCTGTTCCCGCTGTCATCGAACGTGTACATCAGATGCATGGCTGCAAGTCGAAATCAAACCCCGCGACGAATGCTCGATGTCCAATATTTACCCTCGCACAGCCGGTGCTTTGTACTTGGATCAAGAATAGCACGACGCTTGTTGCGCTCGTCGCGATGGTGGCTCGGAAGGCGTACACTGCACAGCCAAAGTCCCACACGAACACGTGACATGACCGCGTCCAAAAAAAAACATAGGGTCCCTTATCTCTGCTCGGGTTCTCACCGCTAAAACCGTACCTGGCCACTGCTGTAGTGAGGTGAGAAAAAATCGAGACTGTGACGTGAGAGAGATCCACAGCGGGTTTTTTAATGCCTTCTGGAATGGCACGTTATATTTCGGTGGCGCGTCGATGGTTGCCAGCAGGAACCACTTGAGAGACCATTATCATGATGGTGTCCCGCAGCTAATTGAACTGTTGGAATGGATCTGCATGGGATGATTGGCAGTACCCTTGACCGAGTTGTGATTTCTGAGGTCACTGGCCAGAAGATCCGTGTGACTGCGACTGTCCTCCACGTGATCACCAAAGCTTGGTCATTGCTGACACATCCGTCAGCATCCCCACAAGAAGGGGCAAGGATGACGAATCTGCTCCGGTCGGGGGATATATAAGATGTGGTCCAAATTGTTCGAGCCTTGCACAGACACACTCGCCTTCGTTATCGCTCATCATCATGGCCGTTCAATCGATCCAGTCCAAGGCAGAGTTTGAGGAGCTCGTACGTACCTCCCTCTTCCCACCTATCTGTCCATCATGGGTGTTGGTACGATTAGATAACACACGTCTATCTAGATCGCGGGCGACAGAACCATCTTTGTCGACTTTTACGCCGACTGGTGTGGACCATGCAGAATGATCTCTCCCCTATTCGAGGACCTTGCCAAGGAAAACAACGCGAGAGGGGACGTTGTGTTTTGCAAGGTCAACATTGACGCCGTTCAGGAAGTCGCCGAAGAACTCGGAATTTCATCGGTCAGTTGTTCCTCACTCCCCCTTGAAATTTTCAGCGAGCATTTACATTCACTTCCCCCCCCTGCTGTCTGATCGTCGGATAGATACCAAGCTTTCATGCATACAAGAAGGGGGGGCGGGTTGGCCAGGTTGTTGGCGCCAACCGCAGCGCGTTGCAGGCGCGTGTTTACGTGCGATGTGTGTTGCCGGAACGCTGATTCGTTCTGTCCAGGGCCTTGTCCGAAACAACCTCCAGATATAGTTTATCTGACGTCGCAAGCAGCCGTAATGTTTTTCGTTCTTTCGTCCGAGGGGCGCCACTGTAGGATTAGAATCAGAGATTGCCATCTTGTCGTAGATACATCCGTTTACCGCACTCTGCGTGTCAGAGCATGGTGGATACCCGACATATCTCGCACGACGCCTCCGGACTGCAATTCCTAACTACATCAGGTAAGCTACGGCGTCCGACCGACCGCCTGGCGTCGAAGAAGGATGAACGACATTGCGAGCTGCTAGCGTGTGTTTTATGTCATTAAAGTAGGGTGCACATGGACGGCGGGTATAGATGAATAGAACCGTGGAATGAACGATGGTTGTGTAAGAGAAAGGAATGAACGTGCGCCTTGTCGCCTGACCGCCGTGGTCAAACCTATGTGCGACACGATCAGCATGCGCGTCTTGCCAAACCACGTTAGAGAAACACACGGACCAAGCTGAGTTCAAGTGTCCAGACTCTTCTGGCCCATAGCTTGATTAGCTGGGTGGCTTCCCCAGGCTGTGCCAAGTCCACCTCTAATCCGTCCCACCAACATTTGCGCTGCAGGAAAAGACACCGTGAGTGAACAAGACAAATTCAGCAGGTCCAGACCTACAGCGGGTTTCCTCCAAAATAACAGTAGCTTTTGCGCCGTCGACATCTGATTGTAGTCAACGGTGACAGGATGTTCACCACTCGGTGCTGGCGGATGATGTACAATGCCTGTCTTGAGCAACACAAGCGCGATCGACGATATACAGCACCGGGAGGGTTCCATGGCGCGGAAGCCCCACTCGTCGTCGCGATTGAACCCACTGTGACAAAATTGTCAGTAATCCAGCACGAACAGCCACCACGTCCGCCACGCAAGATACGAATTACCTCATGCACAACATGTCGATGAGGTGTTGTTCGGCGATGTTGTTCTCCTTGTGAACGTTGCGCTGCAGCGCGGTGAAGATGTTCCGTTTCTCCATGATGCTCTGTCCGCATCGACGTTTCATGTCGAGAAGGGCTTGGTTAGCGTTTCCGTGATCGTCGGTGGCTGCATTACTGCTCCTTGGGGGTATAGCGAAATATTCGAGTTCTTCTCGAAGTACGATAATAGCTTGTTTACTGAGAAGCGGGTTTTGAGAGGCGGAAGGACCAAAGTCAGAAGGAGACCCATCTAGCAGGTGCTGCTGGGCGGCAAACAGGCCAGGGGAATTCGCGGTTCCGTAAAACATGTCCGAAGCACTTCGGAAGAAATCCAGGACGAATCCGAAGCAATCTGGATCAAACTACGAACCAAGTGAGCGTTCAGTCGAGGGTGAATCATTCGCGGGCGAGGAATACCCGGGCATAAGAAAACCCACGTCGACTGCGTAGACTTCCTCGTCCTCCTCGTTGTCGCCGGCGTCGGTAAAGGCCGCACTCTGTCGGCTAAGGACGAGACCGTTCGGGAAGAGACATAAGAGGACGGATTCAGGGAGGTTCATGATGGTTTCTCTGTCGACTGAGAAGCGCCTCCCGCGCAGGTCAAGAAGGAGCCTCGTGAGCAGCTGAGGCTGCAAGTTGGACTGGATCGGGACCGGGTGCTGGGATACTTGTGTTATCGGCGAGGAGGATATGGAGACCGACGCCATGGTGGAAGCGGTGAACGATGACTGGCGGGGAGTGGACTTGTGTTCGCGACCAGTTGGTCTCTCACCCTAGCCTCGAGGCAGGCGTCCATGTCCTGTTTGGCCGAAACAAATAACTCATTTCCCCCTCTTCGCTCTTCGGTCCGCTTTGCTCCAGAAAACCGAGAAAGCCCCACTTTTCGATACCCCACCTTTGGCCCGCTCACGAGCGGCATTGCGCCCTGGATTTTCAGGGAGTGGCGAAGTGCAGGTCGGTCGCCTCCCATAGTGGGTCCTGTCTCCCTACGCCCTGCTACATGCAAGTGGGCCACATATTCGGGTAACGCCTCTACTGAGGAGTATATTCGTATTTGATATTCCTCGCCGCTTGCAGGTTCCCAAACGCTTGGTGCGCAGTCTTCGCACTGAATCTGACTGACTGTCTGACACGGTGATCTCAAAAGGGGGTACAGCTTTCTCAATCAAGCATACATGGAACATTGCCTCGAGTTTGGGTCACGCGCTCTGCTAGTTGGCACGTTGGCGGCCAGGGACACCAGTTGAATCGATTTGGCTGCAAACACTGAATTACACTAACATCCAAGACAAACCAGTACAAAAGCCGTCGTAACTAGTGATCCATCCGTGAGTCCCAGCTATAAAGATGAACACTCGAGCCCTGATGATACCCCAAACACTGTCCATGAATAGCGCAACGGCTCAAGAACCCGTTCGCTGCGGTCCTGAGTGTTGTTAACTCGGCTGATCACATACACAAGGTCTTGTAAACGAGCCGCTAGATCACGAAATGAAGGGTCAGGTTATGCGCGTGATCTCTGAAGAATCTGCTTACAATCAACTGGGCTTGATCAGCGCCCACTAGTTCACCGATCTGGACCCCCTTCACGTACACTTTGAATGCAGGCAGCTGATCGCGCCTCGTTAATACCATTCCATGATTTACCAAGCCGTTTCGCAAAACTTACATTTCGGACACCCAATGCCTGGGGTATCTCCCGAACCTCCTCGATATCAAGCCGATAGAAATGACCCTCTGGGTTTTGTGCGGCCAACTGGTCGTACAGTTGTGTCATAGGCCGGCATGTTGCACACCATTCGGCCCAGAATTCAATGATGACGGGTCGGGCACTGTTGACCTGGACGTGGAGAGATCAGTGGCGTCGTCGCAACTTGGGAGGCGGGTGGCTTACTGCCGACTCGAATTCAGCCATAGAAGTGATGTATACGACGGGCATTGTCAATTGTGCAGGTATGTGGATGGAGGAGCTCGAGAGAGGAGTAGATTTTTTTTTGTGCTGATCCTCAGTTGTTCAGTTCTCCGACATTTTATACCGGCCGGCCGCCCAGCATTGCTGGACAGAACATCTTCGCGCATCTCATGTTGTGGAATTACTCCACCTACGTATTGGGCTGGATCCCCAATTCGAATAAGCATCATCACCGTTTTGGGATGAGGTGCGGGAGAGTGAGCGATAGCCAGGCGGAGTAGGCGTGCTTTCCATTCCGACGCCTGCGGGACCGTAGCAATGGGCTACTTACTCCTTTCTTCGATCGTTCAAGCTGAAGAATATCCCCGTTGTTGGCTTAGTGACGCAATCTCGCTCATTTCGACAACAGTACATCGATCCTCGCTCCTCTGTAGATGGGATTGCCGACGTCATGACGCTGGCGAGATCCGTTTCAAGACCGATGGAATGAGAGAGTCGTGGCACCTCAGGGACACCATCTACATTGCTGCACGAAATTGCCGTCAGGACTTTAGTGGCTGGTCACTCTGAGGGACCGAATGTGGACATTCGGGTTTTTCCAAACCAGGCGTAGTTTCAAACTGAGATGGGAGGACACGAATGGACTTTTTCCCCCTGTTTGGCGTCCGAATGAACTTCTTAGGCTCTCCGTTCCACGGCGGGCTGGACATCGTGCACGAAACACGAACGACAGGGCGGCCACTGGTGAGCGCAGCTGCATATCACCATTTCGGATAAATATGTCCATCTGCCACGTTCGTCGGTTGATCTTGTGTTTGATGGTTCTGGCGTGCCGCATATTAGCGAGACGAAAAAAGACGAGCCTCACAGTCGTAATTTAGGAAGTTGTATGTTTTTTTTTTCCGACACGATTATGCCACACAAACCGGATCTTTTTTGCCTCATGGTCTCCCTCTTCTCTATGGATGAGAGTTAGGGCTCGCTGTGAGCGCCCTTTTCTTATCTCTATGACTGTGCGATGACGTCTCGCTCATTTCACTCGTTCCGTTGCAGACTGCGCCGGGCAGGATGGCCAGCGTCGGCTGTTCTCACAGGCCGAGCAATGCAGAATTATTGATGTTGAAATTCAGTGATGGTTATGGAAGAAAAACACAGGTGTGCTTCGCGCCCCTCGCTTCGATCTGCGGAGTGATCAAAGAGATACATCAGATCAATTGGGGGAATAGCCATGTTTCTACTTGATAAAGGAAATCAAGGATCTCAGGCGCATCGACCCGACCAGCGGGCCATCAACGGACAGCGTTTAAGAACACGACTTTTCATTCAGGAAGAGATAGCGAAGGGGAGGAGGAGGAGAGAGAAGGCGCCATGGAACCTCGTCATCCTCGGAAATGTGGACCATGGGATATTTCGATCGACTTTTGCCAATTCGCAGGGGCGGTTCGTTATCTCTGATGAGGACGCGCGCTGGGTGGCATCCAGCTGTGTTCCCTGCAGCTTTTGCATGCAAACGCGTTCGGTGGTCTGGTCGTTCAGAATGCTTTTATTTCCAGATTGGTGATCCCGCGGGTTGATGGTACATGGCTAGAGCAAGGGGAGGCGAGAGACGTGGTGCCTTACAGAGGTCTGCACATCCGCGCATCGGACATGGACGTTTTCATCTCGTCTTCCATAGGACCGCCCTATCAGACCAATTATCCACCAGACCCCCATCTGGTACGCAGACCACTCTTGGGAACTATTCCGTCGGCATTCGACCCTAGCGGCGTCCAGACCGTGGTCTCATGGACTCAGAGGCGAGCCACTCTGAGATGAACAGCGTCCCACGTGATCCATGGACAAAAAATGGGAACATGAGAACGTCGCAGATGCAGGTTGTGGATGTCCTTGGCGGTGGTGGCTCTGTGCTTATTGTGCGCAAGGACACAAGGACTCCTGCTTGTTTCCCTCGACAAAAAGGACCGTTTTACATATGAACCCGTGCGGCGTATCATGTGCGAGACTCTGTACGGCAGGATGGGACCAGAAATCAACCTCCTCGTCGGTTCTGCGTGGAGCTGAGGATCAAACCGGGTCGGCGAGCCGATGACAAGTGGGAAAAAAAAAAAGAAAGAAAACAGGAGGGCGGTCCCTGTCGCGGCTGTACACGGAATGGAAGTCACTGCGACCAAGAATGATTCAAAGTCGTCTGTCCATCCTGTCCGCTGCGATGAACCACAGGCTTTCCTCGCCTCAGAGGCTGGAAGAGTGCGTTGTGAGTGGACGTGTCTTGGGTGGGAAGTCGCGTGTCATTGGTATGTATGGCACACGAGTCCGAGGATTCACGACATGCGCATTGGGACCACGTTCAGCTGGCCTTGAACACCACAAGACAAATGGATTCAACGCTGGGCCAATCATCCACAGTCATTCCGTCCTGGTGACGTAGGCCATGACGGCACGACGTGGGCAGGAAGCGTGGTCGTTCGGGGTGACAGCGTCGCATCGGCAACCGCAATAAGGACTCAGAGCACGACGCGGGGGGACCTAGTGGACTGGACTGATGCCTCCATTGTTGAGTGTCATTTGAAAAATGTGCCATAAAGGGCGGGAACGTTGTGGGAGAAGCGGCGGCACGTGGCGGACGCGTGCTGTGCCATGGGGAACGCGTGTGTTTTTCGTGTCCAATGACGCTATCATGGGCATTGAACGGAGACTGTCAGCTCTGATTGTCTTGGAGGCCCTGACGCTTGCGTTTCGTGATGGCGAACAAGGTTGAGAGAGTGGGGGGATGACGTGTGCGGCTGCCTTGTTCGGTGCCCCGCAAAGATGGAAGTTGCAACGGCGCTCGGGGTTTTGTCTATCGAACACGCACAGAACATATGCCAGAAAGTGGTGATGGGACAAGGGCATATCTGGTATGGAGGACTGCTTGTTTCAGTCTCGTCTTTCATTGTTCCCCCTCGACCCCACGTTGATCATCGCACTCACGTCATTGGGAGCGCTGATCCCGACAGTCTGGCGCTGTCGCACATGGTCAAGGCCATGGCTGTCGTATGAGCGTACGATCGAAAGTAGCGAGCGAGCGAATCCCCATATGGGTGTGGGTGGTCAGTATGGTTCAGCCAGTCATGGAACTCGTCATACTTATTCAACGGGTCGCGATCTCTATCAGGTCCGGAAAATTGACGTTATCGATCCATGCGACAACATCTCATTTAGAGGTCTACCTGGATGTAATGATGAAGCTGTCACTGCCATGCTGGAGATGATAATGGGACCCGATTCAGCGAACGTGACGTGGAGCGCGACCGAGAAATTCCTCTCACCAAGCCTGCATCATGTGAGGACAGCAAGTTCTATGAGTTGCGATCAAGCTTTCTCCAGGTCCCTCCAAATGGCGACAGGACTGTCACACAACGTGAAACCTTATCAAAATGGCTCAATAAACTCTCAGCCCGTCATAATCCTCACCGGAACTGGAGTTGTGGTGCACATTTACCAATTGACAGGTCATCCATGAATGATGGGAGTGTCATCGGGATGCTGACACTTTTTGGAAGTCGCAGGGCTCCATAAAGACAATTCTTGTCTACTTGTGCTCGTCCACCACTTCAAGCCACGTTTCGTAACTCTGTTAGGCCCAAGGAAATGCACCACCGGTGAGGGTATGCCACCCAAGTCTGCAGAGAACGACCCTGGAGACGTGGCGCTCTATGGCAGAACTTCCTTTTGTGACATGGACTATAGGGGTTGGCGGAATCAGAGGGGAGGGTGCTCTGCCAATATTCTCGATCGGCAGCACCCGATGTTACCGAATCGTGGTCCCCATTTGATGTGTACAAGAAATGGTCAAAGTGAGCGGCGGAACACCAGGGCCAAGTCAAGTGTTCAGGTTATCAGAGCCAGGGACGACGACATGAGTCAGTACGTGTTTCTTTTCATAGAATGCCTCCCATGAACGATCCAGATTGATGACCAGCGTTAGTTTGTGCACACGGATCCCCGTGTTGTTCTTGCATCGATTTGTACGTAAATGCTCTTGCTCGCAGGCAAGCTCAATTACCCGCACTTCGGTCGCCTGCTCGTGCTATGCAATGACTCCAGCAAGCACTCGCGTGTGTTCTATGAACCAAGATTTCTCGTACTAACCGACGGTGACCGTTCGTGAACACTAACCTCCGTTATTTTCGCTGCACGGCCTCCGCACGAACCGTCAGGAGATGAGCTTCGTTTGTCAGGCACGGACGCCCACTATATGCACATCTGCTGAATACGAGGAATTACTCTGTGGCAGGTGATGACTCGCCTTCGTCTTGATTCTACTCTCCACAAGGGAGGCAAATACGACCCAGGGGAGCACCGACGGTGCCAAGTATCCGTCGCCATCAGTGTGTCATTGGACTCATCAAGCCACTGGCCGGGCCGGCGGTTGGTGAGGCCCTGAGAGACGGCGATGCACACGTTGTTGCACCCGCTTGCCACATCAAGGGTCTCAGAGTAGTCGACAGCTGAATGGATGAATGATGCTTCTAGCCGAAGTAGGACGGATTTCAGGAATAGCGCAGGGCCTGTGTCAAAGGACGCCCTGCCCTGGGCTGCGACGACTACGAGGCGTGGGCGATATGTACTTTGTTGATGCTGGACAGATACCGACTGCCCTTGTCAATAGTCTGTGTGACCTGTTTTGAGTTGCTCTGGCAATTCAGCGGAGAGAGCAAACGGGCAAGGCCAGAATATTCCCTGAGTGCCTGTTCCCATCAATGGGACACTGCACGTTTTTACCACACCGCTCGTCCGTTCGACCTTCTTTGCGTAGAGCTGGCCTCATCTGAGGGGGACATGTCATGTAAATTAGAGAGCACACAACGATGGTGTTTGTGTAGAGCGAATATTGATTTTTTTTTTTTTTTTTTTTTTTGGGTGGGCAAAGCAACGTAGGCGGATGACTTGCTGTCGATGAGCTGACTATCACCAGTCCACACCGGTCTCTCACCTTCTCTGTCTCTCCCACTTTGCCGCTCTTTTTCTGTTACCATACCTTTTCATATCCTGGGCAAGCAATTCGACAACACCTAGCAGGCGGGCCATCCCCCCGCCGCTGCACCTCCACGTTACAATGAACCATCCACAACAGCATCAGCGCCATGCTCGACTTAGTCGTCAATCGCCCGCTTACCCCACCCAGCAACCATACCCACAGGCGATGTCACCACCACCAGCCATCTCACCGCCTTCCGGAGGATATTACGGACAATCCGCTAGTCCTCGCCCTGCCTATCCCAACATCACGTTCCAGAATACTGAACGTGGCGACAGGCAGGGCACTCTCGACGGTCCTCGTCAACGAACCATGCCCTCTGCATACCAGAACCAGTTTTCTCCACCACACCCAGATGCGGAGACGGCTGATTTTTTGGAGCATGGCAAACTAGGCAGGAAGAAGAGTCTCGTCAGACCTGACAGGGAAAGGATCGAACCTGGCCATCGCCAGTGGCATTATCGAACGCGTGTCGAGCAGATGGCGGACGACGACAGAGTGGGTGTGCAACCCTCAAGTAGGTGATCCCTTGTTTAAAAAAACCAATGTTCCCCTAATCTGTGCATATGACCTAGCTACTGGAAACTATCCGCAGAACCTTCGTCGCGGAAAGTCACTGCTTGGGCGGGAACAAGATGTACAAGAGTCAGGTCTCGCTCTCTTCAAGCGTGGGGCTACTCTACGCCGAAAACGCCCTCAGTCCACGCAATCCACTGCTCCAATGACTTTACCAGATGGTACTACCAGAAAATGTCTTGATGGAATCGGGCCCGGACCAAAAGACTGTTGGTTTATATACTGCTATCTCATCACATGTTGGATTCCATCATTTTTACTCAGAGCATGTGGTGAGTGTTACTAGCCTTTTCCTGTGCCATAGAGTCTTATCAATGCCATCAGGTATGCGGACCCCGGAGCAACAGCGTGCGTGGAGAGAAAAAATGGGTTTACTCAGCATCATCCTTTCTGAAATGGCTGCTGTCGGTTTCATCACCTTTGGTTTCACGGAAACCGTCTGTGGAACGCCTCCCAACAGATATCATCAGGGTCAAATCAGCAACAGTTCGGTGATCATTCACGGCTATGATTACGATTTCTCGAATTTCAAGCATCCCGCTGTCGGGCCATTCAATGGTAATACAAATCCGCTGATATCTGGTGGCTGGAACCTTGCGTCAAACGATGCAAGTTTTTTATTCCAGAATGTCAATCAAAATTGCTTGGGCTACATCACCTTGGCCAGTGGGTCACCCATCAATGCGACTGGAGGGGCTCTCGATTGGTACTTTCCGTGCAACGTCTACAACCCTCAGTCAAATTCAGTCAACTCGACTGGCTACGGAGATATCACCAATTGCCACGTCTCTTCCCAGGCTAGGCAAGAGTTTTCCGGCATGTCGTCCCTCGGTCAAGTTTACTACACATGGGGCGACGTTACTGCAACGGATCGTAACTTAGCAGTGTTTAAATCGTAAGCCTAACTTGTCTGTTTCTCTCGTCGTTGATGTTGATCCCCTCGTTAGCAACGTACTCGACCTCAATCTGCTTAAATGGCTCAGCACTTCCTATGTCCAATATCCATCACTCTTCGACGAGATGAAGAATCCGACGGGCGTCTACAACGGCAGGGATATCACCATGATGCTTCTGCGCGCTGGTGACGATCAGCTTGGTAAATGTCTACAGGACATTGTCACAGTTGGGTTCATAGACTCCAATAGCATTGGCTGTGTTGCATCCGACGTCGTCCTCTACCTTTCCCTTGTTTTCATCGTCGGTGTTGTTGTCATTCGCTTCGCCATGGCCGTCTTGTTTTCATGGTTTTTCTCTTGGAAACTCGGCAACTTCCCTCGGGAGACATACGAGCAGCGGATGCAACGTTCTGAAGAAATTGAGGCGTGGTCCAATGATATCTACCGTCCTGCGCCAAGCCAATATCGGCCCAATGTTCTGAAGGGTGGTCTGCGCTCTGGGAAGAGCAACAAGCGTTCAGTACTCCCTTCTACCTCGCGTTTCACTCCTGTCGAGAATACTTTGAAGGGTCCCGACCCCCGCCCAACGACGGCCTATGGCTTGCTCGATGTTCCGAACAAGCGTGGCACTACATATCTGACGCCGAGGGTTTCTGGAAAGGGATCGCCTCCTGGCTCGCCTGGTTACCGTTTCTCGAAAAGCACAGCGTCGGTCGCTGATTCATCGATGCGTGGATTTTCAACTCGCTCGTCATTTGTAGACACGCCATGTCCTTTCCCGCTTCGCAATGTCGTTCCCCAGCCTCCTCCTGACTACGAGCCATTCAACTTCCCCCTTGTTCATACCATCTGTCTCGTCACTGCCTACTCCGAGTCTGTGGAAGGTCTACGGACGACGATCGATTCACTCGCTACCACAGATTACCCCAACAGCCACAAGCTCATCTTAGTCATCGCCGACGGTATAGTGAAGGGTGCGGGGAACACGCTTACGACACCCGACATTTGTTTGTCTATGATGAAAGAGTTCATCATACCGCCTGATGAAGTCCAGCCCCACTCGTATGTTGCCATTGCTGACGGTCATAAGCGACACAATATGGCCAAGGTCTACGCCGGTTTCTATGACTATGACGATTCCACGGTCGAACGTTCTAAGCAACAACGTGTTCCGATGGTCGTTGTCGCTAAAGTCGGTAACCCGCTTGAAACCAATGACCCTAAACCCGGGAACCGTGGCAAACGTGACTCTCAAATCGTGCTGATGGCATTCCTTCAGAAAGTCATGTTCGACGAACGTATGACGACATTCGAGTACGAATTCTTCAATTCGGTATGGAGGGTAACAGGCGTCAGTCCGGATCGTTATGAGCTAGCGCTCTGTGTGGATGCCGATACGAAGGTGTTCCCTGACTCGTTGACACGCATGGTTTCGTGCATGGTCGTGGATGTCGAGATCATGGGGCTCTGTGGTGAGACGAAGATTGCGAACAAGACCGACAATTTCGTTACGATGATGCAAGGTGGGCGAATGCTGCAGCCATCTATGTGCCAACTCATATCGTGTTTCAGTCTTTGAGTATTACATCTCACACCATTTGACCAAGGCGTTCGAAGCTATGTTCGGCGGTGTTACTTGTCTACCAGGTTGTTTCAGCATGTACAGGATCAAAGCTCCCAAAGGCGACACTGGCTATTGGGTTCCTGTCTTGGCCAACCCAGACATTGTGGAGCATTATTCGGAAAACGTGGTTGACACGCTGCACAAGAAGAATCTGCTCCTTCTGGGTGAGGACCGGTATCTTACAACGCTGTTGCTCAAGACCTTCCCTCGTCGAAAGAACATGTTTTGCCCACAGGCAGTTTGCAAGACCATCGTTCCTGATTCGTTCCGTGTCCTCTTGTCGCAGCGTCGCCGTTGGATCAACTCGACCGTCCACAACCTGTTCGAGCTTGTCCTTGTCCGTGATCTCTGTGGTACTTTCTGCTTCTCGATGCAATTTGTTGTTGGGATGGAGTTAATGGGTACATTGGTTCTACCAGCGGCTATCAGCTTCACGCTCTATCTTATCATCACCTCTATCATACCTGGTGGACCCAACACGACCATTCCGCTTATCCTGTTAGCATTCATCCTCGGTCTTCCTGGCCTTTTAATCGTGGTCACGTCGCGCAAGATTGCTTACCTTGGATGGATGGTTGTTTATCTCATCTCCCTTCCGATATGGAACGGCGTTCTTCCTGCCTATGCGTTCTGGCACTTTGACGACTTTTCCTGGGGTCAAACACGCCAGGTTGCTGGCGACAAGGGTGGTGATCATGGCGATAAGGAGGGTGAGTTCGATTCTTCCCACATTGTCATGAAGAGGTGGGTGGAATTCGAGCGCGAACGTCGCTGGAAGAGTGGTGTGCAGTCCCGCGACTCGACGCTAGACAAGAGGTGGGTACTCGTCCGTTTGATCGGACTACTGGTTAATCTTTGTGCGAATAGTAATAGATATTCGATGGCTTCCACGTCTGACATCAATCATCCGCCTTCGAACGGGGGACCAGATTCGTCTACTTCGGAGTCTTCGCCATCGGCGTCTTATGGTGTGAGACAACGACACGACAGTAATAGCCTATTGGTGCTCCCTGCCCCGTTATCTACCAATAGGACGCTCGCATCTGCTGCATCTGGGTCATCTGTCGGCATTTCGCGCTCGAGCGAGGATGTCACATATGCCTCTGATATGGCCTCGATTTCCAACCAGCGCCTGGTCACCACCCCTCAAGACCAATACAGTGACGCCTACTCTGAAGTCCATGTGTCACGCTACCCCCAGTTCGATGCCCAAGTCGCGCGCGCAGCTGGGACCAATGGCGGTGTCCTCAGGACTACTACTATGTCAAGCCAATACCCAGGCGAGACGCAAAACCCATTCCGGGCTTCAGAAGCACAAGCAGTTGCCTATGATGACCAATATGGTGGTGGATATACCATGGAACCAGAGGAGTTAGCCCCGCCTTTACCCGGTCAGCGGCAATCGCGTGGAGTCAGCTTGTCGGACCATGGTCCAGTTCCTGGACCGGATGGCGTGCGGAGAGTTGCGAGGCAGACAGCGAGACGACCACCGTCACAAACGCCTCAGAACCGATATTCACGATCATCGACTGTGTTCAGCCTGCCACCTGGTGCAGCACCACCACAGCATGGGGGGTACGGTGGAGGGTACTAACCTTGTTGATAGGTGGAACATGGTTGAATGCTTGAGCGAGAACAGTTGTCTTGTGGTCGTCTCTGCTTTGCCTCTATCGATCGCTCTTACCGATTCCGTACGCTGCTACCATGCTTGTTGGACTGGATGACGCTTTTTCCCTTTTTCCCTGGACCCCGCATCCTTACTACAGTGTGTTATAAGATACCTGACAATTTCTATAGCTCGGCTCGTTCTCTCATTAGTCCTGGACTTTGCGTTTAACGAACACCTCTTCTTTCCTCTAACTTGGTACGGCGCTCGTCGTGGAAACGATGCGACTCCGACTCTCAATTCCCTCTTCTAACCCGTGCGTCTCTCTTTTGGCATATAGATATTTTTTTTCTTTTGTCTGTTTCTTGATTTGCCGATGTTTCTTTCTATTTTATGCGATCTAGGCAGTCGGGATTTGGGGGGATTTCAGTAAGTAAGTAAAAATGGAGGGATTTGTTTTTATCCTCGCGATACGTGCCAACGTTAAGAACGTACTTGTTGTGAACCGGACGTGTACAGGCAAAAAATGTACTTAGGTACCTTGGCAGGGGTGCTAACCCAGATTGTTGGTAGGTTGATCAATGTTAACTCTTGATCCTTCTTTCTCCCAACCTAGTGTTCTACTTTGCGTGAACGACACGACCCACGACCCATCTCACGGCGCACTGCCCTCTACCCAGTCTTCGATCCTCCCGCGCAAGGGGTGGGCAACGCCTGCGAAATGTGTGTGCCCACTCCCACGCCACCGTGAAGGCGGCAGCATGCGAGGGACATGCAACCGCAGAACATAGAGGAAGTTTGTCAATTTTAGGCTTAGTGATTGGAAGAATTATATCTTGATATCATGAGAAGTAGTGCTACCAGAAAAGATTAGGTCTCCGTTTGTCGTATACAGTACTCTCTAGCAAGAGATGTATATCTTACAGAGCAAAATTAAAAAACCCGCTCTGACAGCCATTGAAAGGGACTAAAATAAACCAGAGTGTCATGGAGAGCAAAGGAATCTGACCACAGGCTCGCTCAGAGAAGTCCGAAAGAGAAAGTGACCTGTATGAAGCCCCTATTGTCAGCTACAAGCGCAAATTTCCAAATATGTGCACATCTGTCACAGCCGTGGATGATCCCTCAGTGATAAAGACAGTTATTGCAATGGAAATAGAGGGAAAACCTCATCACCCAAAGGAATTGCCTTCCTGAAAGGTGCCCTCAAAACTTGAACACAGTTCACCAGTGAATTTGCTGTGGAAGGCTTGATTGCAACTTTGATGGCTGCTGAACATGATCTTGCATCTATGCCACCAACCAATAACTTGAGTGAAGGCATGCTAGGATCATTCAGATATCATGCATGTGCAAAACCATCAAGTACCATTGCCCCCTTCTCAGATCAGGCTTCATTTTCATAAAATTGCACTTAGAACTTCATGGATTCAATTTTACTGATAAATTTCATGTTCACATTTGATGTGAGGCATGTTGAATTGACTCCAGCAATATTGAGTAGCATATCTCATTAAGTATAAATAAGCTATTGTGATTGTACCTTAGAAGAAAGTGTTGTATATTTTGTAAATTTGACTGGCAAACATTAGATTTCCATTTATGGTAAAGGTTACAATAAGCTTAGAGCATACACATTTGTTTCTTAGTAGCTTGACATCTACAAAGGGTAAGCTCTATTTTCATAGGCATTTCTACTATACTAATCTACCATAGTTTATTCTAATACAGTAGTGTTGGAATTCCTTATTTCCATCAATAACTTTTCTAGCCATTGGATTCACCATTTCCATCTCTATCTGTTTACTCATTTAACCTCACTTCTATTTGATTTATAATGTTATGTTGAACATGTCTTATGTGATCATGGCAGCCTTGTTTTTTTGCTTTATTGCATCTTAGTGTTTGTTCATATAAAACTGAGGTGAGATAGTCTTTTCTTATAATCTTATCATTTACATGCTAATTAGTACCTACAAGGCTCACTTGTGTTTAGGTTAGTTTCCTAGGAAAATACCTAGTATTCATTCATATGAAACTGAGGTCTACTTGTGTTTAGTACACTACTTCCATAGCATAACCTTACAACAAGTAGCTTGACATCTACTGAGGTTCTTATAGTTTGCTTAACCTCTGCACATGTTAAACACTCAATGAATTTTGATAATAGTTAACTCCAAATCTCTAGGTATTAATAAGAACTCTAGAGTTTGGAGTTACAAAGGGTAAAGGAAGACTCCAGAAGCAAACTCTGGGGTTAAGTGCACTGGTGGGGCTCAAACCATGAAGAAAGACATAGCTCTGGGGGCTTTCAAAGAAGTTCAGAGAATTCTGGATAAAGTCAAAAAGAGTTTTCTAAATTCAAATGGAACTTGGCTTTACCTTATGTGATGGGCCCTTGTATAACTTGAGGTCCTGATTTATGGAGAGGTCAGAGATAGAGAGGAGAGCAGTCTCATGACTTAACATAAGAGACAGGCAGGACAAGAAGTATCAAGCCTAGTTATAGCAAGAGTAGGTCCTTAATATTTCCCTAGAAATATTGTTAAGGCCTGAAGGTACTCCAGAGTAACTAGATGAGCTGGAAAGCTCAGTTAGAATGAGGATGAAGTCAAGATAAGGCTATTTTTGTCAATATTTGAACTAAGGTACTACATATAGGAGTACAGTACTTATAGTTCAGGGTAGTGTAAAGTTCAAGTGAGAAAAGGAGATGAGACTGGAGTTATCTCAGAAGCAAGAGCAGATATCAAAGTATTATGGAAACAAATGGAGATGTCAAAGGTAACAGTGTCAAGTCATGTTAAACTGTCATATTCTGTAATTTGGACCTAATTCTGACCCAGCTTATGCTTGGTTTTCACACTCAGTATTATAATGCACATTTTCCTTTTATTTCATTTTTCACCCCTTTGAATTTCCCTTGTACTCTTCACATGGTCACATCACATGACCCTGTCACCCCTTTACCTTGTCACCTATTCACATCTTCACTATTTCACTAGATCTAGGCTAATCTAGCCTATAATCTCATATTATCTATATCTCTCATGTATTTCTAGACTTTTACTCTTTTTCTGCCATTGGGCAGCTTACTGTACACTACTGTAGGGCAGGGCACACTCTCCTAGTCCATGCTCAAAATACAATAGTATAAAAGGGGTGAAAGTTCAAGCTGGAATTCTCCAGTCTTGTGCACTTGAACCTCTAAGGTTTTTACAAGTTCCTTGATTCAAAACTCTTCTTGCCAAGTTCTCCTAGCCTCTAGTTCAAAGGTTAGGCTTCAGCAGTAGTCTCAGCAGCAGCAGGAGCACACACCAAGAACCTAGGTGTAGTTGCTCAAGGTCTTTTATTGTAACACTCAGTACTTGCCAACAAGCTACACTAGCCTCCAATTCTCCTTCATGCAACTCCAGTTCTCCCATTGCTACTCCATCTCACTTTAGATGTGCTTATGCTCTTTTTGCCCAGTTATTAGTACAGCTCCTTTAATTCTCTATTCTCTTTCTGCTCTAATTCTGACTTTAGCTTGCTTCTATTCTTAATTACTTAATATATCTTAGTTTCACTTTGTTCTCTCTAAACCTTTCTAACACAATTCCATACTTTCTTCCACTCTTACTTTCTTTCTCATTCCTATTTTGACTCTTGCCTCTTTCTGCCATTTTTCAGGTTTAGTCTGACATAACTTAATATTATTACCTTTAACATCTACTCTTGCTTCTAAGATAACTTCAGTCTCATTTTCTTTCCTCTCTTGGACTTTGCACTACTCCAAACTATAAATACTGTACTTCTATATATAGTACCTCAGTTCAAATATTAATAAAAACACTTCCATCTTAACTTTATTCTTATTCTAACCAAGCCTTTCAACTTACTCCCTGATCCTCCAGTTCACTCTGGAGTATCTCTAGGCCTTAATAAAATTCTTAAGGAAATTCTAGGGCTTGCTCTCATTATAAATAGGAATAGGCTTAATGCTCCTTGTCTTGCCTGTCTTTCATGTTGAGCCATGCAACTACTCTTGTTATGAATCTAGACCAATAGCAAGAGAAAACCACCTTGGAAGGTGCCCAATACTGGGGGGACAAAAGAATGGCAGCCTAGAGGAGGCACTAGGAAACAAGGTAAACAAGTAAACAAGTGCTCTAGACTGGGAAACCAGTCTATGTCCTTGCCTCTTTATATATTGCTACAAAGTGTGCATGGACCAGGCCATGAGGAGTACATGAGATAGCTAGTGTACAGAAAACAATGCTAAATAAGAAAATAGGGCAAAGGGAAACTAAATAGGAACCAATGGCAAATAGGGAGTAATTAGTAAAAGAAAGCAAGGCAAAGGTAAGATATGAAATCAGAGGGCTAGGCCATGACATTAGAGAAAGTCTAGGCTACAATGAGGTAAAAGGCTATGCTATATGAGGTACAAAGGCTAGATCAGGCTAGACCCAACCTTATGGCATGATAAGATATAAGATGAGATAAGATGAGATGAGATAAGATCAAAGAAAGTGGTCAAAGATAGTAAATAGTAAAAAAAACTTAGCTTAGAGTAAGAATGAAAAATAGCCCCTAGCTAAGTAGTGCCAGTGTATAACAGCTCTCTTATCCACTTCTGATCCCTTCATAAATCAGAACACTGAGCTATGCAAGGGCATATCACATAAGGTAAAGCCAAGTCCCATTTAATTCAAGAAAAACTCTTTTTTAATCTTCTGAAAACCTCTGGACTTTTTTGGAAGCCCCCAGAGCTATGTTCTTACCCATGGTTGAGTTCCACCATTGCACTTCACTCTGAAGTTTGCTTCTGAAGTTTTCTTTCTCTATAATTCTAAGTCCTAGTAGTATCTTGCATCTAGAGCTTACCTCCTCTAGTATCCTTCTATGATTTTAACAAGTATGCTTGAATTAAAAGCTCCTTTTAGTATCTAGGGATCAGAGTTGACAGAGTTTGCCAGCCATTTAACATTGTTTTGACATAGACTGAAATTAAAAGATAGCAGGAAGAAGCAAAGGGAGACAAGGAACAGGAAGGAAGTTAGAGCAGAAGAAAGTATGGAATTATATTGAAAAGATTTGGAAAGAATAAAGTGAAACTAAAATGTACTAAGTAACTAAGAATAGAAGCAAGCTAAAGTCAGAATTAGAATGGAAAGGAAATGAAAAGTCAGAGAAGCTTGTACTAATAACAGGGCAAAAAGAATGTGAGTGTAACTGAAGTGGGATGAAGTAGTAATGAGGGGCTGGAGTTGCATGAAGAAGAATCAGGGGGCTAGAGTAGCTTACTGGCAAGCATTAAGTATAAAACCAAGCATAAGCTAGGTCAAAATTGGGTCAAAATTATTCCATTATTTTATTCCTTTTCACTTTTCCTGTTTCTCATTCTTTATATGCCTTTGGGCCATTTATTCCTTGAAATTCCTTTTTTTTTCCTTTCAAGACATACTAACAATTTTCTTACATAATTGCATTGTTGTTTTGAGTACAGATACTACCATGCCATATTTTAGTCTTTTGTTCATATGAAACTGAGATAAGGCTACTATATGTTATAGTAGACTTGGGTAGCAACTAACATAGACCTATAGGTGTATATCCTGATGTCAAGGGTCAAGGATAGATTTAACAATGGTTAGCCTAAGGACAAAGAACAGGTTCAAATGTGAAATGGCATCAAGAGAGCCTTTTAGTAAGGGTAAAAGTAAAGCAAGGACACTGGGCTCACTAAAATAAAGAAGTGCTTTCCAACAAGTATTGCAAGCATGAAGGAAGGAAGTCTGCCAATGAGGAGTTATAATAAGATGGTATTTACCAGAACACACAGTACAATGTGATCAAGGGTAAAATGAGATAAGCAGAGGTAAAAGTAGCATAAAAGGCAAGAAAGATGAAATATGCTACTTTATAGTAGAGTAAATAAGGTTGGGACTTAGTTGAATAAGTCAGAGTTAGTAACTAATGGTTACTAAGTGATCTGTGTGGAAATGGATAAAATATAATAAAAGCAGGCCATAAGTAATGGTCACTAAGTTAAAAAGTGTTCTAGAACAAAAGAAGTCTGAAGATTCCAGAATATAACAAGAAAGCATCTGAGACATATAAAGAGCAGAAGTGTTATATCCCATGCCACTGAGTCAACTCTGTTCCATCTCCAATGCAACTCTGGTTGCTTTTATACTTAGAAAGCTACATTTTATCTAGTTTCCTTTACCTTTATTCTCTTGCTACCTAATGATACTTACAACTTTGTATATATAAACTTTATACCATTCCAATACAATTTTGTAGTTATTCCATTCTCTCTTCCTCTTTCTGTTTCCTGTTTTCTCCTTATCTGTTCCTATTACCCTTTAGTTTCACCTTGACATGACATTGTCAGTGTTATGTCTGACATTTCCATTTATATCCAGGATACATTGGCATCTACCTTCACTTCTGAGACAACTCCTGTCTTATCTTCTTTTCTCCTTAGATAATCCACTCTTCTAATGTACAGTAACTCAAAAAACTATTTCAATATTTGCATGTTTTGCACTAAATGCAATGGCTATCAATAACTACTAATTATCATGCTAGACTATAAGTATATGAAATGCAGTATTTGCTCTTGGCTTTCTATTGGTCCAATCATCAAAGCATTTGGTTATGTTTTGGTAACATGGCAACCATATCAAAATGACAACTTATTGGAACAGTTTTTGACTTTAAATTCCCATTACATATATTGGACTCTAAAGTACTGTAAGATGATTATATATCTTAGGTAAGTAATATATTATGTCACTATTATGTCACTAATTAGCCTGCAGCATATATAAACCCATTATTACAAATAAATTCCCTTATCTCCATTATAAAGCATTTTTTTGCTTTTTAAAGAGATAATATTATTTCTCTTGTCCCTCTTGATCTTTCCTGTAGGAAAATTGCATCTCAAACTGATCTAGGGAAGTCTACTGTGGCTAAGGTCCTTCAGGAAATCCAATCAGAGAAGGAAAATCATCATGGTGATTATCCTTCAAAACTTTCTTCTACTAACAAGTATGCTATTGTTTAACAAATTCTTACTGGAAAGGCCAGTAATGCAGTTCAGTCCACTTATTTCATCAATTATATTGTTATCACTCCTGTCTGCCCACAAACAGTTAGGAATACCCTCAAGGAAGCTTCTTTAAAAGCTGTGGTAAAGAAGAAAAAATCTCTTCTTTCTGCTATTCAAGGAAAAAGCAGGTTGGCCTTTGCTCTGAAGTACCAGCATTGGACTGTGGAGGACTGAAGGATGGTGATTTAGTCAGATGAAACTAAAATCAATAGGATTGAATCAGATGGACAAGAATATATGTGAAAAAAGAAAGAAGAGAGGATAAGTTCTAAGAAGATCAAAGGTACAGTTAAGTTTCAAGAAGAATCACTCAGATATGGGGATGTATTGAATTGAATGGTATGTCAATTTTAAGTGAGATTGAGGAAAGAATGAATGCTGAATAGTATATGGCAATTTTGAAGAAAGAATTGTTGTAGAGCATGGAGAATTCTGAAATTCCTTTAAATGAAATTATTTTTTAGCAAGATAATAATCCCAAGCATATCTCTAGAAGTGCTCAAATCTGGTTTAAAAAGCAAAATATCAAGCTTCTGGATTGGCCTGCTTAATCTCCAGACCTTAATCCTATTAAACACACTTGGAATTATTTGAAAAGATGTTATGCACCACAAGATTGCAGTGCCACAGGCTTCACAAGAAAAGGATAATAAAGCAAGGAGTAATCTCAAGTTAACATGAGTAAGTACAAGTGCTCAAGACTGAAGTCTTGAGATGCTATAACTACAGTATTTATACTACAACATCCTGCACACAGACCACATCCCTAATGGGAATATTCCCATACATGTGGCACAGGGATAAAAAAGAAGAGAAGCATTCTTGGGAACCATCAAGGGTCCAGCTTCTGTAATGGAAGAGAAGAAATGAAAATGAAAAGTGCAGGGTCCTTTAGACATGAGGCTAACCCTATGCCCTGGATCATGTGATCTGACATGTGCCCTGATAAGATAAAAGATTAGATAACCACATGAAAAAGATAAAATAAGGTCACATGATCAAAAAATGAAAAAATGTGTTATAACAAAAGATACCTTTCAGATTATAAGAGGGCATCTACAGGAGTTCATCAATTATAGGATAGGGTGGTGGTAGAGTGAAAAAGGATTTCTGTGAAAAAGTGTCAAAAATGGATAGAAAGCATGTCTAGAAGAATTGTTATATTCTGTGCCATGAAGTTGACTTCATTTCATCTCTGGTACAACTCTGATTTGTTTTCAGTTTATTAGCCACATGTTATTTAGCTTTCTCTTACCTTCACCTCATTTCTACCTACTAACACTTACAACTTCATACTTAGTTCCAAGCCATTCCAATACAACTCTGCAGCTATTCTGATCTTACTTCCTGTTTCTGCATCTTTTCTTCTTCTCTGTTTCTATTACCCTTCAGTTTTATCTTGACATGACATTGTTAGCATTACCCCTGACATCTTCATTCATATCCAGGTTGCATTGGCACCTAACTTCACTTTTGAGACAATTTTTGTCTTATTTCCTTTCTTTAGATAATCCACTCCTTCAAAATATAAGTACTGTGGCTCTGTATCTTGTATCTCAGTTTGAATATCAATATAACCCAGCACTCTCTTCTTTGTTTTCTATGACTTTCTTCTATCTCATAAGCATGCTTTATGCCCTCATACCTCTAAACCCAAGTCCTCTATTACTTGCTCTGATCCTCTGACCCTCTTTTGCTTCTTTTTAAAATTCAGGGCACTAGGACTAGTGCAAAGGTATATCACATAAGGTAAAGCCAAGCCCTATTTGACCCTTTCTCCAGAGAGTTCCAGAGAAGATCTAGAGTATACCTGACTGTTCTGCATCTAACCCATGGTGCTTCTTTACACAATGTGAGCTGGCATGTGACAGCTTCAATGACAACAACAAGAGGGCTTTTATGGCTAGTGGTCTCAAATCAGGCAAAAGAGAGGAAGGATGAGTCAAGGTCCTGTTTGGAGCAAGTCACACTGAATAAGGACCAGCACTAATAGCACTAGTAACAGAAGGTGGTCAAGACTGGGTTGCCCCAAGTCTCTCCCTACCCCTTATATATTAGCAGCAGAGGTGCATGGACCAGGTACAGGAATGGTAACTACTATCTAGTAACCAATAGCAGCAAGTATACATGCTAATAAATAGAGAAGCATAGAATAAAGGGTAGAAATGAGGCAATGGCCTTATAAATCAAGGATAATAGAAGAGAAGTATAAGAATAGAAGGGGAGCATATAGCAAAGGCAGATATAAATGTGACCAGGCAACCATAAGACCAAGGAGATCCCCATCTGGATCTCTGCCACAGATCAATTCTTATCTAGATCCATTAGATCAGATATTATTGGCATTAATCTAGATCTTATCTGAGATCTGCCATATCACATAACCAATACTATATGCAGGGGAATGCTCTGATAAGAATCAAATCTATGCCTAGGGTTATCCTTGTTTAGGCAAGTGAGTCTTATGGTTACATGATAAGACCATTAGTGTTCTGCTAAGCACATAACACTGACTGTTTAACAAGGATTCAAGCAGTTATCAAGGCTAAGGGAGGTCATACCAGGTACTAAATACCATATCTGTTATATTCTGCATTTTAGGCCCAATTCTGACCTAGCATCTACTTGGTGCTTCACACTTAGTGCTTGCCAGTAAGTTATGCAAATCCTTGATTCTCTCCATATACTTCTGGTCCTTCTGTTACTACTCCATTCCACTCTAGTTGTGCTTGTGCTCTTCTGCACAGGTATCAATATAGTTGCTCTGATCCTCCACTCTCTTTTCACTTTAATTCCAACTTTAGTATTGTTTCTGTTTTTAATCACTTAGTATACCTTAGTTTTCACTTCATCCACTTCAGACTACTCTGTTTTGACTCTGTACTTTCTCCTGCTCTTATTTCTTTCTTATTTCTGTTTTAACTCTTATCTTTTCTTACTATTCTTTAGTTTTAGACTAACATGCCTTAATACTGTTATCTCTGACATCTTTATTTGTCTTCAAAATATATTAGCATCTGCTCTTGCTTCTGAGATAACTCCATTCTTATCTCTCTTCCTCACTTAGATCTTTCACTACTCTGGAACTATAAGTACTATAACTTCTATATGTAGTATGTTAGTTCAAATATCAACAAAAACACCCCCCATCTTGACTTTATCCTTACTCTGACTGAGCTTTCCAGCTCACCCTCTAAACCTCTGGTTTAATCTGAAGCATCTTCAGGCCTTAATGAAATTCTTAAGGAAATCCTAAGGGCTTAATCTTATTATGACTAGGCTTGATATCTCTTGTCTTGCCTGTCCTTTGTGTTGAGCCATGAGACTGCTCTCTTTTCTTCCTCTAACCCCTTCATAAATCAGGACACCAAGCTATGCAAGGGCATACCACATAAAGTAAAGCCAAGTCCCATTTTTCCCAAGAAAAGCTCTTTTCAACCTTCCAGAATCTCTGAACTTCTTTGAAAGACCCCAGAGCTATATCCTTACTCACAGGTTAAGCATCATTAGTATGCCCAACCATGGAGTTTGTTCTGGAGCTCTTCTTCTCAGTCACCCTGAATTCTAACAGTACCTTGTACCTAAAGTTTACCTCTTCTAGCATTCCTCTGTGATCTAGCAGTATGCTTGACCCAGAAGTTCTTTTAGCTCTTCAGAACTAGGTGTGACAGAGCTTTAAGCATCAAGATACTGTTGTAACAGGGTAGTCAAGCAAAGTCTGCTTTATTCTAACAATATCCTATTTAAAATCAAAAAACTGTCTCAATGAGTTGTTATTTTGATATGATTACCATGTTATCAAAACATAACCAAATACTTTGATGATTGAACCAATAGAAAGCCAAAGCAAGTACTGCATTTCATACACTTATAGCCTTGCATAATAATTAGTAGTTATTGATAGCCATTGCATTTAGTGCAAAACATGCAAACACTGGAACAGTTTTTTGAGCCACTGTATGGCCCACTTCCCTTGCATTTCATCTGTTTTTACATGATTTACTTAGTAACCCATAGTTATAGACTCTGAATTATTCAACTAAGTTTCAACCTTATTTATTGTACTATAAAGTAGTGTACTTTGCTTTTCTTGCTTTTTATGCTACTTCTACCTCTAATTATCTCCATCTTGAAATGGGTAACTACCCATCCTGCCTTGATACTCAAGTCAACCTTGGTGGATGCTTCTAGTCTATCCTTGATAACTGCTGAGGCTTTTGGTCTAGTGGCCCCAAACTAGGCAAATAGAGAAAGTAGTGAGTTCCTGGGCCCTTGTATAAACCAGAAAGCCAGACAGCGAATAAGAGCAGAGGTGGGATCCTTCTTGGATCAAGACCTTAGATCACTGCTATAGATCTAGCCTAGAGGTCAAGAGAGCAAGACTGGGTTTCCCCAGCTTGCACCCCCTGCCTTATATATTGCTGATCAGTGTGCACAGACCATGTACAGGGAGTCTACCCTAAAGTATGCTATCTAGGGGCACCAATAGCTAAAGTAGCTCCTACCTCTAAATAGATATAGTGAACATGGGGCAGCAATGAGGAGTAAGGCAGTGGCCTCATGGATCTAGGGAGGGAATGGAAGAGAAGCCACACCATAAGAATGTGGGAGAATGGAAGACACTGGTACTGATCTATGAAATGGGCATGGCCACCATAAGGCCAAGGAGATCCAATCTGGATCTCTGCCACAGATCAGATCCTAATCTAGATCATGAGATCAGATATCATCGGAAGATCTGGATCTCATCTGAGATCTGCCATATCATGTGACCAATACCTTATGCAAGGGAATACTCTGAATAAAGAACTTAGCCTTAGTCTAGGGTTTGCCTTATTAGGCAACTTGTTCGCATGGTCACGTGCAACTGATCACATGACCAGCGCATCTCGTGCTCTACAGTTCCCACGGTCATGTGAGACCGTCATGTTAGGCTTGAGCCATAACAGCATGCAAGTCTCATGGTCATGTAAAAAGACCATTAATGTTTGCTAAGCACATAACATATACAGGGTGGTAAGGACTTGGGATTTCCCCAGTCTAAACCTCTTGTAACATTAGCTTATCTTATAAAAGATTTTTACTCATTATTTTTTTTGTCTAGTTAGAAGCTCTAGTCTTAAAAGCTTGTCTTATCATTGTTGTGGGCCTTCACCACTCACTAATTGGTTTGTGTGGTCAGCACTCTTGAAGTGCATAATAACATTCACTGGCCTGCTAACACACAGATGTGTTAGAATAAAAAAAATAAACAGATCTGCTTTCTTATTAAGTACACTGCTAAGTTTCAGAATTATATAGTGCTAGTTAACACTAAGGACAATAATGTCTTGATTGCCTATTATAAAGCCAGAATTCCTCTCTGGCTATCCCATTGAATTTTAAATCTTGACAAATTTCCTAATACCATTAGACCTGGTATAATAAAGCCATTCATTTCCAGAGAACCTTTAATCACATCAAGTTTACTGAGCTATGCTGCAAAGACCCTAGAACCCACATCTGGAACCCCAAATAACCCCTTGATTACCCCATGGATTGAAATAGACCAAAATAATATGGACATTGACTTAGTAAAGCTAAGTAAACTAATTTTCTAGGAATAAAAACAATACTTTAAGCTTGATCTCTGTCTTTGTTGTAGAAAACCAGGCCATAACATGGCCTTCTGCCCTAATCAATGCCCTCCACCTACCAATAACTCCACAAATCTACAAACTAGAAAATCAATCAAGAAGATTACTATCAAAGAAGAAATGACAAAGATTGAGAAAGTTAGTGACAATAAATCAGAGATTGGTGGAGTAAAGTTGGATTTTTGAACTAGAGTACCTCCCCTATGCAAGATGCTCCTTCTCTCTCCTATGTGCCTGTACTTGTATTCTTATATAGGAAATCTATAAGAATTCCAGTACAAGTTTCTTCCTTCTTGTATCTAAGACTAGTTGTAGATTTCTCTGCTTTGGTTAATAGCAGAGTGCAAATCAACTGCATCAACTGGGAGTTTATCTCCCATCACAAATTCCTCACTACTCAACTCCATACTCCTCTTAACATATGCAAAGTAGACTTTTCCCTCAACAAGAAGAATTGAATTACCCACATATGTATAATACTTCTCTGACTGGAAGGAGCCACTTATTTAGTCTTCTGTCATGTTATGGCATGTGAAAGGGAGACACTTATCCTAGGACTTCCATGACTTTAAGCCACAAATTCCATTGTAGATTAAATGGCCAACTTGTTTACTATTTCTACCATTTCTGACCATTCCAAGGAATTCTATTACTTCATGGTTACTCAATTCTCTCTCCAACAATATTATTGGGATAGGGAAACCACTTTAGCAGACAACAAACACCAAGTTCATTATCTCAACAGTGAATCCACAGAAAAATCCATTAACAACTGTCTTTATAAATGGTACTCCTCATATGTTAAACTTCTGCTTCACATTTCTCTCCTTAGTGTTATATGCTCAGTAAACACTGACAATTTTATTACATAATTGTGAGACTCCAATGCCAAAACAAGGATAACCCTAGGTTTAGATTTGGTTCTATTCAGAGTATTCCCTATGTATAGGTATTGGTTATGTAATGTAGCAGATTTCAGATGAGATCCTGATTGATTACAATAACATCTGATCTAACAGATCAAGATTAGGATTGATCTGTGGCAGGGATCTAGATGGTGATTTCCTCAGCCTCATGACTATCTAACTACATTCATATCTGCCTTACAAGTATACTTTCCTTTTATTCTCCCACATCCTCATGGTTATGGTTTTTCTTCTACACTTCTGATCTGTGAGGCTATTGCCTTACTCATTACCCTCCACTGTTATGGATCTAGACCAACAGCAAGAGGAAACCACCTTGGGGGGTGCCCAATACTGGGGGAACAAAAGAATGGCAGCCTAGAGAAGGCACTAGGAAACAAGGTAAACAAGTAAACAAGTGCTCTAGACTGGAAAACCAGTCTATGCCCTTGCCCCTTTATATATTGCTACAAAGTGTGCATGGACCAGGCCATGAGAAATATGTGAGGTAGCTGGTATACAGAGAACAATGCTAAATAAGAAAATAGGGCAAAGAGAAACTAAATAGAAACCAATGGCAAATAGAGAGTAATTAGTAAAAGAAAGCAAGACAAAGGTAAGGTATGACATTAGAGGGCTAGGCCATGACATCAGAGAAAGTCTAGACTACAATAAGGTAAAAGGCTATGCTACATAAGGTACAAAGGCTAGACCAGGCTAGACCTAACCTCATGGCATGATAAGATATAAGATGAGATAAGATGAGATAAGATAAGATCAAAGAAAGCGGTCAAAGATAGTAAATAGTAAAGAGAACTTAGCTTAGAGTAAGAATGAAAAATAGCCCCTATCTAAGTAGTGCCAGTGTATAACATCCACCCTATGCTTCTTATTTATCAGCAAGAGCACTTACTGCTATTGGTGATCATAGGTAGTAGTTTAGTCATCCTATATATAGGGCCATGTCCTCTGGCAATATATATACAGGTGGTGCAGACTTGAGGTTTTCCCAGTCTAATCCTTTTGTAACATTAACTTGTCTACATGGGGGATTCTACTCAAATCCTCTCTTTTGCCTAGTTAGGAGCTCTAGTCTTAAAAGCTTATATTATTATTGCCATGGGCCTTCACCACTTACTGGTTCTATAAGGTTCAGCTTGCACTCTTGGGGTACATAACACTTAGTAATGGTAGCAAAGCTCACCACCTCCACAGAGCTAGTAATTAAGGCTGAAAGGCCAAACCAAAGACTACTCTTCCCCTCAAATACCAGCAATATACCACTGTATTCTCTGATACTTCCAAGACTCTTGTTATAACTTTGATCATAGATGAATGGAGTAAAGCAAGAACAAAGGCAAAACACAAGAAACAACCCCAAAGTGGGCAAGAAGGATGGTAAACTTGAAAGAAAAAGCCTTATAGATTAAGAAAGTTATCTTAGAGGAGCACCAGATCAAAGAAGGCCAGTATTACAAGTGCTTAAGACTAAAAACTTGAGATACTTGAAAATGCCATTATAATTATGGTATACAAACCACAACATAAATAACAATAATAGAAATAGCAAGGAAAAAACTGTAACAACTGTAACAACTCTAAACAAGCTCCATATTACAACTCTGGCTTATAAAGAGAGTACAGAGAAGTAACTAATGAGATAAAAAGCAGAAATAGTAACCCACCCAGGGCTAGGAAAAAAATAAAGGAATATGGCTCAAATAGAACTTAGATCAAGAGAGCAGGTCAGAAGAAGCCAGAGAAGGCTAGTGGCATAAGTGCTTAAGTCTAAGTAAACTTGACACTGGCCCAGCCTATTATGAACTTACCTTACTTTTACTGCTTTTAGCCCCTATTCCATTTATCTCATTATTTTGGCACATTCTTTTTTATGCCCTTATTTTTTATGTAGTCTTATATAAGTTGCCTTATATATGCCTCATGGACTAGCTGTTATATTCTGGTCCACCATGTCCACTCTGCAATTTCTTCAATATAACTCAAGTTAAAGATTATTCTTAAGCTACATGCTGGCTAGTTCCCATTTATTCCATTCTCTGTCTACCTAATAATACTTACAATTTCTTATACATACTTTTGTGTCCTTTTAATATAACTCCATATTCCTTTCAGCCTCATTTCCCATTCTTGCCCTTTTTACTTATTCTCTGTTATTCATTAGTTTTATCTTTTAGTTTCATCCTAGCATAATATTGTCAATGTCATATCTGATATCTTTGCTCATATCCAGGTTGCATTGATACCAGCTTTTGTTTCTGAGATAACTCCTGTCTTATTTCCTTTTCCTTATTAGATAAGCTCCCTTCTTGATCTCATCAAGAAGATGGCTCCTTGATTTTTGTTATAATTATTTTTTTATTTTCTTGATCATGTAATTATATTTTATCTTTGTCATGTGGTTATCTAATCTTTTATCTTATCAGGTACAAGTGATGAATCTGAGATCCAGGGCATAGAATTAGCCTTATGTCTTTATACAGGTTAGAATTCTTTTTCTTTTTCATTCTTCTTTTTTATCTTAGAAAAGTCTAACCCTTGATATTCTTATGAGAGCTTCTCTTTTTTTTTGATCATCACACCTCATGTATGGGAATTCTCCCATCAGGGTCTTAGTTCATATGCAGGATGCTATAGTATAAATACTATAGCTTTAGCATCTCAAAGCTCTAGCTTTAAGCACATGTAACTTTGCATAGTGTATCTTTTAGCTCCTATATCTTCATCCTTTCATTAAGTTGGTTTGTGCACATTAAAATCACTATGCATAACACTTGCTCAAAGCTACCTTTACTATTATTATCCTCATGCTGTTTTTTTTACAGAAGAAGTTTGTAATAGTGTCTACCATTCTATCTTGTGCTTGAACTACTGAGAGGCTTTTGTACTAGTGGCCCCAACTAGGCTGAATGAAAGAAGATATCAAGACCTATATAAAGCAATAAAGCTCAGGTAACTAGGTAAAGCCACTAATGGCCTCTATTTTAAAGGCCAGTAAAGATTAAGGTAAGGAACAAGAGAGCAAGACTGAGGAAACCTCAGCTTACACTCCCTGCCTTATATATTGTAGAGGTCTGTGCACAGACCAAGTACAGAAAGCCTACTCTAAGATACTACTATCTATAAACACCAATAGCAGTAACTACTCAGCTATAAATAAGAAAAGGGAAATACATGGAGTGGATATGAAGGAGTGAGGCAGTGGCCTTATGGATCAAGGAATTGGAATGGAAGAGAAGACCACACTATAAAAATGTGAGAGAATGAAAGAAAAGCACACTGGATTAGCAATATGAAAGAAACATGGCAGCAGCAAGGCTGAGAAGATCCAATCTGGATCTTTGTTACAGATCAGATGTTATCAGGGACTATACCTGGATCTCATCTGAGATCTGCCATATCACATGACTAATACCTTGTATAGGAGAATACTCTGATATAAAAACTTAGCCTTAATTTAGAATTAACCTTGATTAGGCTACTTGTTTACATAATCATGTGCTCCTGGTCACATGTCTTTGCAACCATTCATATCACATGCTCTAAAGTTCCCACAGTCATGTGCTAGAGACTGTTATGTTCACTAGACATGTAATAAAGTCAAGTTTACCTTAAAAAGAGAGAAAAATAATAAGAAGCTGGCAAATCCCAGGAGTTTATAAAGTTTTCACAGTTCAAGGTACATCTAGCTGATCATAAGGTCAAAGAACATTATCTTAACCATGATTTTCAAGAGAAGATTATAATAGCTATTAAAAAGTCAATTAAAAAAAGATGCTATTGCAATGGGTGACTACCCATCCTTGCTTGAATCTTGAGTCTCCTTGGTGAACGCCCTGTCCTTGATACTGAAGATCTGCTGAGGCTTTTGGCTAGTGGCCCCTAACTAGGCAGATGAGAGAATGTATGAGTTCCTGGGCCCTTGTATATAAACCAAAGCCAGACAGTGAATGAGAGCTAAAGGGGGATCCCATCTTGAAATCAAGCCTTAGATCATGCTATATAATCTGGACCTAAGTCACAAGAGGGCAAGACTGGGGAAACCCAGCCTTGCATCTCCTGCCTTATATATTGCTAGAATCCATGCATGGATCAAGTACAGGAGACCTACCCTAAACTAGCTATCTGTGGACACCAATAGCATAAGGTGCCCATGACTAAGATAATAGATAAGGGATGCATGGATCAGGTGAGGCAGTGAGGCAGTGGCCTCACAGATAAGGGATGAAGGAGAGATATGCCACATCATGAGGATGTGGGAGAATGGAAGGGAATGCACTGCTCTGATCTATGAATGCAGCATGGCTGCCTGGAGGCCAAGGAGATCCATTTGGATCTCTGCCACAGATACAGATTCTAATCTCTGAAGAGATATCATTGGCGTCTGATTTAAGATCTTATCTAAGATCCAGCCACATATCACATGACCTAGCTAGTGCCAGGAGAATAACTCTGAAGGACTCTAACCTTAGTCTAGGGCTTGCCTTGTTTGGCTACTTGTTCCCATGATCACGTGGTCTGAAGTCTCTCATGATTACATGTGACCATGTGTTAGGCTGGAGCCATAACAGCTATTACTAAGAGAACAAACAAAAGCAGAAGCAGTTTAAATTGTGGTTTGAGATTACATATCACTGCAATGTATTAGTAGCTCATCTTATCAAGTAATGGTTTGAGATTATTGAAGAAAACTAAAAAAAGAAAATCAGACATACTAGATATTACACATCTATGCACAACTACACTTTCACTTCACATAATTGTGGAAGATATTTGAAACAGCAGTTGACCGTTATGTCTCAAACTCATACTGGTCCAGTGGATGCTTCTTTCAAAGAGCTGGGGTTTTAACTTAGACCCCTAGGGAACTAGGCAAGAGTGAATGAATGGAAAAGAGAAGTCAAGGCCTTGTATACAGTACTAGGACTCAAGTGTGCAAGACTGGGGAATCCCAGCTTCTGCCAGCCCTTTATATATGCTACATGTATGCGCACAGACCATGTGTTTTAGTCCTGCCCTAAGTATGCTATAGTAATCCAGCCAATGGCAAAAAGGGAGTGAGTATCTTAGCAGTTCCATATGGATACTGCCAGGTAATGATGTCATGGTCTGAATCTTGTGATAAAGTGAAGTGTGATGAGGTGAAATGGTGAAATGGTGAAAGTGTGAAATGGTGAAGAGATGAAGTGGTGAAAGATGAAGGTGTCCCATGGTCACGTGATGTGAAAATTGAAAAGTGATTATAACAATATTGTTATGGTGACAATCTAACATGATGGTTTTACATGACCATGGGAACTGTAGAACATGTGATGCAACTGGTCATGTGCCAGGAACACATGATTGTGCGAACAAGTAGCCTTATAAGGCAAACCCTAGGCTAAGGCTAAGTCCTAATCCAGAGTATTTCCTGGCATTAGGTATTGGTCACACGATGTGGCAGATCTCAGATGAGATCTAGATCTCTCCGATGATATCTGATCTCTTGATCTAGATTAGGATCTGATCTGTGGCAGAGATTCAGATGGGATCTTCTTGGCCTTATGGTGGCCATGCCCATCTCATTGATTAATATCTGTGCTCTTCCATTCCTTCCACATCCTTATGGTGTGGCTTTTCTTCCATTCCCTTCCCTAGATCCATGAGGCCACTGCCTCACTCTTTATTGCCACCCCATGTAGTTATATCATATATCTATTTAGAGATAGGAGCTACTTTAGCTATTGGTGCCCCTAGATAGCATACTTTAGGGTAGACTCCCTGTACATGGTCTGTATGCAGACCTTGACAATATATAAGGCAGGGGGTACAAGCTGGGGAAACCCAGTCTTGCTCTCTTGACCTCTAGGCTAGATCTATAGCATTGATCTAAGGTTCTGATTCAAAAAGGATTTCACCTCTGCTCTTATTTGCTATCTGGCTTTCTGGTTTATACAAGGGCCCAGGTCTCACTTCTTTCTCTTTGCCTAGTTAGGGGCCACTAGATCAAAAGCCTCAGCAGTTATCAAGGATAGGATAGGTGTGTCCACCAAGGTCAACTCAAGTATCAAGATAGGGCAGATAGTCACCTGTCTCAGATATACTCCTTTTTGGGTAACCCTAGCTTATGATCTGACTTATTACAAGTATTTTTACAGTCAGTGTGTCATATCTCATGTCTTTAACCCAGTTTTAATCCAGCTTATGCCTGGTTCTTGTATCCAGTAAGCCCCTGACTCTTTATACAACTCTGGTCCTCCATCTTCACTCTATCTCACACTCACTATGCCTGCATACTCTTGCCCTGCCATCAGTACCAGTCCTCTGGCCTTTATTCCTGCTTCACTCTAGTTTCAACCTTGATTCTATTTCTATTCTTAGTACATATTATATTGCTACCTTAGTCTTTACTTTATTTTCTCCAGACCACTCTGCCTCAACTCTGCACCATTATTCTGCCCCTATTTCTCACCATTGCTACTGTTCCTGTCCCTATCCCTTATTTTCCCTCACTTCTTCCTATTATTCTTTAATTTTAGTCTGACAAGATTGGACATTTTCTTCCCTGACATCTTCATTCATCTCTTAGTTACTTAGATATCTGCTTTTCTTCTGAGTTATACTTGTCTCATTTCACTACACTCTTAGTTAGTTCTGCCCTTCTTGAGGTATAAGTACTATAGTCCTATATTCTATACCTTAGTTTGAATATTGATGAAAATACTCTCATCTGGACTTTGTTTCTACTCTAACCAAGCTTCTAAGCTTACCCTCTGAATTTCCAGGTTATCCCAAAGTGACTCTAGACCTTAATGGAAATTCTAAAGAAATCCTAATGAGCTTATTCTCATTATGACTAGGCTTAATGCTTTTTATCTTACTCATCCCTTATATTGAGCTATAAAACCACTCTCCTCTCTTCCTCTGATCCCTTTGCAAATTGGAATACTGGGTTTTGCAAGGGCATACCAAATAAGGTAAAGCCAAGTTTCATTCAACCTAGTAAGAATTACCTTCAACCCTTTCCAGACTCCCTCTGGACTTTCTTAGAAGTCTCTAAAGTATGTTATCCCCATGAGCCAAGCCCCATTAGGGTATTTGTACTTATAATCTGTTATTTGAATTCTCACTATATATCTAGGGATAAGTTTTAATACAGTGGTCATGTGACTTGGGAGCTGGAATATTCCCAGAATCTGCCCATGGATCTTTCCTATTTAAATCTCTGATGCTATCTCCTAGGATCTAACAGATCTATGAATCTGTATCTATAATCTGATCTTATCTGTGATAGAGATCTCCATCCTTATATAAGATCCTGGTGTTCCATTATAAGTTCCTAACTTCTCTTTCATTCCTTTCCCTTGATATGTGAGACCACTGCCTTACTTCTTTATCTTCAATCCATGCTTGCTTCTCTCTTATTTAATAGTGTGCTCTTACTATTATGCACTGAAAGATTTCAGTGCCACAAGCTCACAAGGATAAGAGAACAAGGATGGGAGTGATGAGTTAACACAAGTAATATACAAGTGCTTAAGACTGAGGTCTTGAGATGTTAAGGCTACAGTATTTATACTACAGTGCATAGTGCATGGACCAAGTCCCTGATGGGAATATTTCCATACATGAGACATGGGGATCAAAAGGAAAAGAAGCAGTACAGGAACCATCAAGGGTCCTGCTTCTGCAATGGAAGAGAAAAAGCAGAGACAAAAAGAAGCATCAGGGTCTTCTAGGCATGAGGCTAACCCTAAGCCCTGGATCACATGATCTGTCATGTGCCCTGATAAGATAAAAGATTAGATAACCATGTGAATGAAGATAAGATAAGGTTGTGTGATCAAGAAAAGAAAAAACACATTATAACACTTACTGCTAGTGGTAACCATAGCTAGTAGGTAGTCTAGGGTAGGCTTAGTATACATGGTCTGTGTGCCACTCTGGACCATATATAAGATACAGATATGGGTAATCAAGTCTTTTCAGACTTAATCACTTTGTACTTTGCAGTTTGCACTTCTTTGAATCTTAGCCCTTTCAAAGCTTAGTTCATAGTTGCACAAGCATAAGTCTCTTTTAAGTCCTCCCTATCATTCCTTTCTTCAGTTGCTCCTCTTCAGAGCCTCCTCTTTGAGTTTCTCTTCATGTTCCTCCTCTTCTTTGTAGCATCTAGGTTTAGCTTCTGAGATCCAGAGTTATAACACCAGTAAGTTTAAATCAGAATGCCTTGCTACTCTTAGGCTCCAATCCTTAAAGTTGTTCCATGTTCTCAGTATAACTGGTAAAAGTGCAGGTCACAATTTAAGAGAGTTAATAGAAAAAATAAGTAAGTTGTTGCTTTATCAGAGAATAACATTACCAGGAGAGTTGCTAATCCAGGAAAATGGGATGGAAATTGCACCAAGTGGAAACATTAATGAATCTCTCTTAGAGTTTGAATAAAAGAGCAGGACTAGAAGAGCAATCATCTAAGAATGATAGTGGTACTCTTCAGAATGAAGGATAAAGCCAATAATTTTGCCACTCTGATTCTTATGGATTATGATAAGCAAGAATATTATCATATTTGACAGGACAGTCAGAATACAGGGAGAACATTAGAAGAAGCTGCCTGGCTAACATGGTTCAATTTTCAGAAGAAGATCAAGGAACACTTCAGAATTGAGGAAGTGTCCCATCAAAACCTTAAAAAACTGCAACAATTACAATAAAGAGTATCTCAATATATTTGCAAGAATCTATCAAATCAGATAAACATTTGAAAAAATAACTGTTAAAAGGCTGACTATAAGATAGCCTTCACCTTAAAATAGATATCAATCTTATCCATACCAAAATCAACTGCAGTATTGTCCTTTTTCTCTTTGTTATGCATGCTGAGATCAACATGCCACAAACTCAAGGAAAATGCTATATTCCATGCCATTAAGTTAACTCTGTTTTACGTTCAGTATAACTTCAGTTGTTCTCAGTTTATCAGCTATATGTTATTTAGCTTTCTCTTACCTTTTCATACTTAGTTCCAAGCCATTCCAATACAACTCCATAGCTATTTCAATCTTACTTCCTGCTTCTGCTTCTTTCCTTTTTCTCTATTTCTATTATTCTTTAGTTTTGTCTTGACATGACATTGTTAGTGTCATTTCTAATATCTTCATTTATATCCAGGTTGCATTGGCACCTGACTTTGCTTCTGAGACAACTCCTGTCTCATCTTCTTTCTTTCTTTAGATAATCTACTCCTCTAATATATAAGTACTATAGCTCTGTATTTTGTACCTCAGTTTGAATATCAACATAACCCAGTGCTCTCTCCTTTTTTTCTGTAACTTCCTCCTATCTTGTGAGAAGGCTCTATGCCCTCACACCTCTAAACCCAAGTCCCTATGACTTGCTTCAACTCTTTAATCCTTTCTGCTTTCTTTCAAAATTTGGGGCACTAGGACTAGTGCAAGTTGCACCACAGAAGGTAAAGCCAAGTCCCATTTGACCCTTTCTTTGAAGAGTTCTGGAAAAGATCCAGAGTATATCCAACTGTTTAACAGGAAAGAAGTAATAATATAAAAAAGAGAAGTTTAAGTTAATACTAATGATACAAGTGCTTAAAGCTAGAATCTTTGAGATGCTACTACTATAGTACTTATAGGCTACAATAGTGAACATGGACCAAGTCCCTGATGGGAACATTCCCATACATGTGGCATAGGGATCAAAAAAAAAGAGAAGCAATCATAAGAAAATCAAGAGTTATACTTCTCTGAAATAAAAAAAAAGTTGAAAAGCAATGGAAATGAAACTAAACCTGCAGGGACTAAGGCATGAGGCTAACACTATGCCCTGATTCATGTGACTCATCATGTGCCCTAATAAGATAAACAAAATAGATAATCATATGATTAAGAAAAAGAAAAACTGTTATAATACTCCCTGTCAAAACTACTGAGAGATGCAACTTATAACAACCTAGTCACTCTACTGTCAGACCTAATCCTGGGGGTGCTGAAGGATCTTTTAAGCCAAGTATGCTACTAGATTATAGAGAGGCTAGAGAGGATAAACTTTAGACACAAGATATAATTAGAATTTAGGGTAATAGTAAAAAAGAGCTTCAGAACAAACTCCTAAGTTGAGCCTACTAATGGTACTCAAACTGTAGGTAATGGCATAGCTCCAGGGGCTTCCAAAGAAGTTCAGAGATTCCAGAAGATCAAAAAAAGCTTTTCTTGAGTTAGATGGGACTTGGCTTTACCTTATGTGGTGCACCCTTGCATAATCTGATGTCTCAATTTATGAAGAAATCAGAGAAAGAGAGAAGAGCAGTCTCATGGCTCAACACAAAGAATAGGCAAGACAAGAAGTGTCAAGCCTAGTCATAATAAGAACAAGTCCCTAGGATTTCCTTAAGAATTCTATCAAGGCCTGGAGTTACTTCAGAGTGAACCAGAGGTTCAGAAGGTAAGCTTGAAAGCTCAGTCAGAGTGAGGATGAACTCAAGGCAGGGGTTTTTTCATCAATATTTCAACTACAGTACCATATAGGAGTTATAGTACTTATAGTTTCAGAGTGGTGAAAAGATCTAATCAAGAAGAGGAGATGAGACTGGAGTTGTCTTAGAAGTGATGGCAGGTGCCAATGTATCTTGGAGACAAATTAAAATGTCAGCAATAACACCATCAAGACATATTAGTCTGAAACTGAAAAATAACAAGAAAATGCAAGAGTCAAAACAGGAACATGAAAGAAACAAGAGTGGGAGAGAGTACAGAGATGAAGTGGAATAGTTCTGAGAGGAGAAGGTAGAAATGAAGTTGTACTAAATGACTGAAAATAAACAAAGCTAAAAAAACAAAATAGAGTAGAAATAGAATAAAGGGTTGAAGTAGCTATAGTATCACTAGTGTAGGAAAAGCATGATCACAACTGAAGTGGAATGGCATAGTAGCAGAAAGGCCAGAGATATATGAAAGGAATAAAGAACTGATATAGCCTACTATTATAATGTATATTTTTTATTCTTTTTATTTTTTCCATCTTTTTACTTTTACTTTAACCCTTACATTGTCATATCACATGATCATTGTAACCCTTACCATTTCACACCTTCACATGTCACACCTTCACATTTCACTCTTTTGCTTATCACAGGTCTAGCTGAATTTAGGCTATAACATTATATTTTATTGTAGCCTTATGTTTGCCTTATGTATTTCTAGGTTCCTACTCCCTTTATGCCATTAAATGGCTTACTATACAATAATTTAGGGTAGGCCAGATCTACATGGTCTGTGCATACTCTTGTAGCATATATAAGGTCCAATGCTATAGTCTGAATTTTCCAGTCTTATGCATTTGTGCCTTTGGCTTTATACAAGTCCTTGACTTTTTCTCTTATTTTCTTCTTGCCTAGTCCCCTGGCCTCTAGCACAAAAGGCCTCTAGCTCAAGCACAAAGTAATAAGTACCCTCTAGATATTCTAAGTTTTAGCTTAATACAAAGAATATGTTTTACCTACTGGAAAGTAATAAGTGCAGAAAATCAAGTAGAAAATGGTTGGCATTTGACAGAACTGGAAGCAATTGGGCTGGTATACAATATGGTTAATATGGCCCATTTTCAAGAAATTCCAGTGGCATTCTGTTATGATGTGTTTTTTCATTTTCTTGATCATGTGACATTATCTTATCTTTTCACATGGTTATTTAATCTTTTATCTTATCAGGGCATGTGATGAGTTACCTGACTCAGGGCATAGAATTAGCCTCATGCCTTTAGACTCTGCAGAATTTACTTTCATTTCTGTCATTTCTTGACTTCTCTTTTATTCTCAAAAGCTGGACTCTTGATGATTTCCAAGAATGCTTCTCTTCTTTTTGATCCCTGTGCTGCATGTATGGGAAATTTTCCATCAGGGACTTGATCTATGTGCACAACTGAAGCATATATAAACTATAGCTTTACCATCTTAAAGCTCCAGCTTTAAGCACTTGTATTATACTCATGTTAACTTGTAGCTTCCCTTTTCCATCTTTTTCTTTTCTTGTGAGCTTCTGAAACATCAATTTCAATATGCATAACATATTCTGGAGATTGATGGAAGAAGCCTGGGCATACTTTAAAAATATTTTTGAACTGGAGGTCTATGAAAAGGCAGGTAAAGATCAGAGAGATGTAGCCAACTAGGTGCCATGTTTTCACAATATTCTTCTTTCTTGAAATTTTTACCATTATGTGAGATACATAGGCAATCCATTGAACTAAAGCTGAAAATCCTGAAAAAGAAAACAAGTAACTTGTATAAAGTGCAATGCTTAAATGCATAAGACTAGGAAAATCCAGGCTATAGACTAAGCCTTTATATATGTTACAGAAGTGTGCACAGACCATGTAAGTTTGACCTACCCTAAACTACTGCTCAGTCAGCCAACCAATAGCAGAATAGGAGCATTTGACTAAGTAATGCATGCTTTAATCATAAAGCATAACATTATAATAATATTATAGTCCAGATTAGTCTAGACTGTAATTGTTTTGTCCTTATTCATTTTTACTGTCCTGCCATTATATTTATCTACTTTTTACTTCTACTCTTTATTTCATGTCTTTACTTTCTTACTTATTTAGGAGTTTATCTTATTTAATAGCATAGCTTGATTTGTACACATGTACTTAATAAGGCAGCCTAGTGTTCCAAGACCTTAAACTTAAACACTTGTACTATAGCTATTATATTCTATATTCTGAATTCAATTCTAATCCACCTTTTACTTGGCTTTCCACATTCAGTGCTTGCCAGTAGACTATACTAGCCCTTAATTCCCTTTATGTACCTTCAGTGAAACAGCTGACTAGCCGTCCTGTCCTTGATACTCGAGACACTCCTTGGTGGATGCTCCTGTACCTGAATTCTCAAACTGTAAAGCTTTTGTGCTAGTGGCTTCTAACTAGGCAACCTTGAAATGAGACCTGGGACTCTTGTATAAACCCAAAGGCCAGATAGTCAATGAGAGCTAAGGAGGGATCCTTCTTGGATCAAGTCCCAGATCAATGCTGTAGATCTAGCTGAGAGGTCAAGAGAGCAAGACTGGGGATACCCCAGCTTGTACTCCCTGCCTTATATATTGTCAAAGTCTGTGCACAGACCATCTACAGGGAGCCTACCCTAATGTATACTATCTATGGCCACCAATAGCATAAGGGGCTTGTACCTCTAATAGATATATGAACTGCATGGGGCAGCAATGAGGAGTGAGGCAATGGCCTTATGGATAAGGTGTGGGGAATGGAAGAGAAGCACTGGTGGTTTTATGAATAAGGCATGGCTGCCTTGAGGCCAAGGAGATCCCATCTGGATCTCTGCCATAGATTAGATTCTAATCTAGATCATCAAGATCAGATATCATTGAAGATCTGGATCTCATCTGAGATCTGCCACATTATGTGACCAAACCTATGTGAGGGAATACTCTGATATAATGACTTAGCCTTAACCTAGGGTTTACTTGATAAGGCATCTGGTTCCCATGGTCACATGCAACCGTTGTGTTAGGCTGGAGCCATAACATCCAGCCCTTCTATTATGCATCTAACTAAGGTACCTCTTATTCAAAATGCAGACTGGTGTATGACAACAACAACAAACAACAACAAGAGGGCTTTTGTGCTAGTGGCCTCAAATTGGGCAGTATAAAAAAAGAAAGTGAGTCAAAGCCCAATAAAAATGCAAATATCACACTACATAAGGACTAGCACCAATAAAGGCCTAGTAACAAAAGTGGTCAAGACTGGGTTACCCCAAGTCTCTCTCTACCCCTTATATATTTAGCAACAGATGCACACAGACCAAGTACAGGAATGGTAACTACTATCTATAAACCAATAACAATAAGTATACAAAGTTGATAAATAAAAAAGCATATGGCATAGAATATAAGTAAGATAGTGGCCTTATAAATCAAGAAATGGAAAAAATGAAGCCATATCATAAGGATATGGACAAATAAAAGAAACACATATAGTATTGAATATAAGTAAGGCCAGGCAACCATAAGGCCAAGAGAATTCCATCTGAATTTCTGCAATAGATTGATCTTAATCAAGATCCATTAGATCAGATATCATTAGCATTAGATTTAGATCTCATCTTGAGATCTGCCATATCATATGACCAATACTATGTGTAGAGAATAACTCTGAATAAAGATCAAATCTATGCCTAGGGTTAAACTTGTTTAGGTAAGTAAATCTTATGGTCATATAATAAGACTGTTAGTATTTGCTGAGTACATAATATCTTCCACTACTACTCCATTTCTGAAACGGTGACTACCGTTCTAGTGATTTCCTCAAGTCTTTGTTCTAGTGGTCACCTTAATACTAAAAGCTTGGGTTTTATCTAAACCCCAAGTGAACTAGGCAAGAGTAAGGATGAATCAAGTGACTTGTATAAAGCAGAAAGCTCAAGTGCACAAGACTGGGAAAACCCAGCTTGTGCCAGCCTCCTTATATATGCTACAGATGCATGCATGGACCATGTGAATGGCTCCAGCCCTAAGTATGCTACAATCATCTGACCAATGGCAATAAAGAAGGAAGTACCATAGCAGTCCCAGGTGATAACTGCTAGGTAATGATGTCATGGTCTAGGCCGTGATATGGGAATGTGTGAAAGTGTGAAAGGTGTCCCATGGTCATGTGATGGAAAAAGTAAAAAATGATTATAACAATTTCATTCCAGTTGTGCTTATGCTTTCCTGCAGATATTACAACTACTCTGACCCTTCATTTCATTTCCACTCTATTCTGTTTTTAGCTTTGTTTTATTTTCAGTTATTTAGTATAACTTCATTTCTACCTTATTCTTTTCAGACTATTCTGCTTTACCTCTATACTCTCTCCCACTCTTGTTTCTATTATGTTTCTATTTTGCCTCTTGTATTTTCTTATCATTTTTTAGTTTCAGACTGACATGTTTTGATGGTATTATTGCTAACATCTTGATTTGTCTCCAAGATATATTGGCTGTTATGCATCTAGCAAACACCATGGTCTCTAGCATATGACCATAGGAACTTCAGAGCATGTGATGCAAATGGTTACATAGTTATATAACCAGAAGCACATGATCATGTGAATAAGTAGCCTTATTAAGGATAATCCTAGGCTAAGACTAAGTTCTTTACTTTAGAGTATTTCCCTGCACAAGGTATTGGTCATGTGATATGGCAGATCTCAGATGAGATCCAGGTATAGTCTCTAATAACATCTGATCTTATATATCTAAATAAAGGATCTGATTTGTGGCAGAGATCCAAATGGATCTCCTTGGCCTTGCTACTGCCATGCCTATTTCATATCTTTAATCCTATATATTTCCCTTTCATTCTCCCACATTCTCATGGTGTGGTCTTTTTTTCCATTCCCATTCCTTGATCCATAAGGCCACTATCTCACTCCTTATTTCTGCTCCATGTTTCTCCTTCTCTTATCTATAGCTGAGTGGTTACTGCTATTGATGTATACAGATAGTAGACCTTAGGGTAGACCTCCTGTACTTGTTCTGTGCATAGACCCTGGAAATATATAAGACAGGGGGTGCAAGCTGGATTTTCCCCAGTCTTGCTCTCTTGACCTCTTAGCTGGTTATATAGAATAACTCTTTTCTGCTGGCATTTGATTTATACAAGAGTAGTGGTCTCATTCTTTCCCTTATTGCCTAGTTAGGGGCCACTAGCTAAAAGTTACCAGTTTCCCAGGATAGGATAGAAGTATTTACCAAGGTTGTTTGAGTATCAAGGATAGAATGGTAGTTGCCATTACATTGGCACCTGCCTTTACTTCTAAAACAACCCCAGTCTCATCTTCTTTTCTCACTTAAATCTTTTCACTACTTCAGAACTATAAGTACTATAACTTCTATATGGTACAGTAGTTCAAATATTAATAAAATCATCTGTCTTGAGTTTATCTTTACTCTGATCAAGCTTACAGGCTTACTCTCTGAACCTACAGTTCAATCTGAAGTAACTTTAGGTCTTGATGGAATTTTTAAGGAAATCCCAAGGGCTTGTTCTCATTATAACTAGATATTATAATGTTTTTCATTTTTTTCATCTTTTCACTTTTCTTTTCACTTTTCACATGTCACATCACATGACCCTGGAAAATCTTACTATTTTATCTTTTCACCTCTTCACATATTTATGGTCTAGACTGGTCTAAACTATATTGTTAAGTCTTATGAATAGCACATGCTTTACTTAGTTATTTGCTTTTCTTCTACTATTGATTAGCTAACTGAGCAGTAGTTAAGAGTAGCCAGACTTTTATGATCTGTCCACATCTTTATAACATATATAAAGGCTCAGTCCATGGCCAGGGTTTTCCCAGTCTTGTGCACTTGAGCTTTACCATTTTATACAAGTTACCTGATTTTTACTTTTTTTCTTGCTTAGTTCTAGTTGACCTAGTCAAAGTCAACTCTAGTTGTTGAAGCATCCATGGTCTACAGCAGGACAATGAGGTAATTGTGGTGTTCACACAAATGCTCTCCCTCATTCAGAACTTCCCCAATCAGAACACTCACCATAAGTGCCACATTGTATGTGTAAAGAAAGTACTGTAATGTGATTGCACAGAACTAGCAAAGAAGTATGTTTCACCCAGTCAGTGATAATCATCAATAACATTGTCCGTGGAGTTTTTAATATTCATCCACTTATTCTCATTGATACTAAGAGTGGTTGTCTGTGTAACATACAGAAATGAATAGAAGTATTCAAATTATACCTGCAATTCAAGGAACTAATTTCCTCTATGATCCAAGAATTGGATGATGAATGGATCTGACAGGTAGTGGGAAAATATTTTGAATATGCAATGTTGTTGCATGTATGCCAGGGAAGAAAGCCATTGTTCCAGGACATCAACTTAGTCAACTCAGTCTGGAAATTGGATTCATTGCCTTAGAATAACAAGCTATTCAAATTCTGTTTCTGTTAGGTAGTTTGCAGGAATGAATATAGATGGGCCTGGAGTAACACCTACCCATAACATTAAATGTCTTGACAAAGGTACTAAAGGTATCCATAGAGACTATGTAAAGGCAATATTCTTCTCATATGAGTTGTAGACCACAGCATTAATGAAGAGGTAAAACTGGATGAAGTCCAGTCAAGCTTCCACTTTGAAGTGATTACCATCAAAGTACTCTGAGGTGCCAAGATAGAGCTTAGTGGGTTTGCTGGGGGGTGGGGTGTTGGAAATAGTGAGGATAGAGATGGTGGGAAAAATGTAGAAGAGAGAACATTGCCTGGTGAAAGTAGAGAAGGGGAATGTGGGTACACAAGGAATCTGTAGGAAAGAAGAAAACTTGTGCACTAAGACACAATCTTGTTCTTGATCTTCAGTGAAGAAAAGGACAAGACCTTGAGAATCTTCTTCCAGAGTGCTAAGGTAGTGACTAAGGGCATTTTCTGTTTCAGGAGATTCTAGAGGGTTCTTTACAGATTGAGTTCTAGGCTTTCTTTAGAGAATATTGAGAAATAAAGGGGTCTTGGATGGAGTAGTGGTGGAACTACAGCAATGGTAGCCACAAGTAGAGATGCTACTTCTTTTGTTTCACTAGGCCCAGGTAGGGACTAATATAGATCTTATGGGCTAGAGCTAAGAGGAAGGCTTGATAAGAGTCAGCCTAAGAACAAAGGTAATGGTGCAAATATGGAATGGCACCACAGTCCCTCAGTAAAGATTGGGGACAAGACTAGAATGCTTGAACTAGTTGAGGATAAAGGGATGCTTGCCAACAAAGATTGAAAGCAGGCTGAGGATTCTGACAATGTCTGAGAAGAGCAAGTTAGAATAAGGCAAGGTAAGGCAGAAGTAGCATAAAGAACATAAAGGACAAAGTATGCTACTTATACTACTGGGGATAAGGTTCAGACTCAGTTGAAGAAGTTAACATAGATAACTAAAGTGACTAAGTGATCTGTGTGAAAACAGATGGAATGCAATGGAAGTGGACAATGAGTAATGTCCACTAACTGAGGAAGAAGTTCCAGAATGGAAGAAGTCTAAATGTTCCAGAACAAAACAAGGAAGCATTGTGGATATGAGAAGTCTGAAGCTAAAATGAGAGAAAGGAAAAATAAATGAATCAATTGTAATAGTAATTAGTAAAAGAAAGCAAGGCAAAGGTAAGATATAACATTAAAGGGCTAGGCCATGACATTAGAGAAAGTTTAGACTACAATGAGATAAAAGGCTATGCTACATAAGATGCAAAGGCTAGACCAGGCTAGATCTGACCTCATGGCATGATAAAATATAAGATAAGATAAGATAAGATCAAAGAAGATCAAAGAAAGCAGTTAAAGATAGTAAATAGTAAAAAGAACTTAGCTTAGGGTAAGAATAAAAAATAGCCTCTAGCTAAGTAGTGCCAGTGTATAACACTGTGCAAAGGTTAAGTAAATTTATAAGAACCCCAGTAAATGTCAAACTGCTGATATTAGAAGAACTATCTATGAGAACTATGGTAGATTATGTTAGAGTTAGCAAGCATGTACATAGCAAGGAACTTACAATATGCTATATCTAACAGGTATACATATGAACTCAATGTCATCTGTTTAGAATGTATCTCAGTTTCAAAGGACTCCCTTACTACTATCTTGCATATATACTTAATCTCTTATTTCTTTCTGTTTTAGCCTGGAAATTTTACAAATGCTATTATTACCACAATTATAAGATACATTGGAGTTCATATATATAATGTATCTCTTAGTCTAGAGCACCTTAGTCCATTGTCTTGCATATGACTAAGGTAAGCTTTCTTTTCTACAAACTACTTACTTTTACTTACTTGCATATAGTTCTTCTCTAATAGGTACATATAAATATAGTTTATTATCTTGCACATGACTAAGTTCTTCTCCAATAGGTTATAAGCCCTGATTTCCCTGTACATTAAGACATTTGTAGCTTACCACAATGACCACCATTGTACCCATCTCCACTGACACCCTTCCCAATAATGTGCCAGAACTCAACATCAAAGGCACAAACTGGGCAATTCTTACTTTCTGCTTCCAGGTTGCCATTGAGGCCAAGGAGATATGGGGTCATTTTGATGGCACCACCATCAAACCCAGTCATGTGCCTCCAATGACCATGGATTAGCAGGACAAAATGAATAAGTGGTTAAAGAATGAATAAATGGCCAAACATTTACTTATCCAGCAAATCCCTGACTCCACTGCTTTGTAAATTCAAAAGCAAATGAGCATCACTGAAATGTGGACTAAGATAACAAAGGAGTACACTGAGAAGGGAGCATATGCACAGATGGACCTGTGTATATAGTTTTTGAAGTTAAAACATGCCAAAGGAGATGATGTTTGTTAATTCCTTGATGGACTGCAAACCAAATGGGAAGAATTAGTGGCTATTGAAGTTATTATTGATAAAACAGATTACTGTTATGATTCACCATATTGTTTTCCTTTCACCTTGTCCTAGTTTTACTTTTACATGTCTTGAATGCTTTCTTGTTTCTGTTCTGGAACTTCCCACTTCTTTTGTTCCAGAACATTCTCTGACTCAGCTGCTATTACTCATGATCCACTTCCCTTACATGAGTTATCCAGTATTACATGCAGACTCCTTCTTCTGTGTTTCATCCATTTCCACATGGATCAATTACTTAGCATTTATCATCCCTATGACTCATCCAACTGAGTCTGAACCTTATTCCTTGTACTATAAAGTAGCATACTTCACCTCCCTTCTCCTTACACTACTTCTTACCTCTACTTGCTTCTACTTTTGTTCCAAGCATTCCTTGCTACCTTGAGTTCTCCATGGTCTTCTTGTAATTCATTTTTTCTTAGTTCACACATTGGTGCACAAGAGGGAACCCCTTGAACTCCATTAACACCAAGTTGTTGATTGTACTCTGCAGGCCAGCATCCATGTCATAGCTTGACTCTTTATTTAAGTGCCCCCTAGTGTTATTCTTGTATTGCACCATCTCTTGTCCATGAGCTGACCTTCATCAAGCTCACCCCCTTGTAGTTCCCTCTTTTGAGGTCTATGCCTGACCCTACCCAGGCCTAGTGTAACAATTACTGGTCTACCATTATCAAGTCTCTCCTAAATTCACTTGCCAATTTTACCTTAAGTCAATTACTACAGTAAGACTTTTTAGCTCCACCAAGACTCTCAATTCTGATGCCCTTATCCCCATAATTACCAAGAAAGTGGAGCACCAAAAGGTGAAGTATCTGCATCAATTTGATGGCAAGAATCATAATAGAAATAAGGCTGTGGCTATTAACTTGTCAGTTCACTTACATGGACAAGAAAGAGGGCAGCACACCACTAATGGTGGGCATGGGAGCTTGAGGCACAATCTGCCAAAATACTAGGAGTGCAGCTCTACAGAGTATTTGGTGGCTTTTCACAAGAAGGATAGTAGTAAAAACAAACTTACCACAAGTTATATTGCTAATATTGTGGATAAAGACATGGATTATAAATATGGTGTCTTTGATGTCCTGGATAACTCTTGTTATGATTGGTCCCCTTTATTTTCTCTTTCTCTTGTCTTAGCTTCAGACTTCACATGTCTCTAATGCTTCCTTGTTTCATTCTGGAATATTCAGATTTCTTTTATTTCAGAATTTCTCACTTGATTAGCAGATATTACTTACTATCTGCTTCCATTGCATTTCATCCATTTCCACATGGATCACTTAGTCACCTTAGTAATCTATGTTGACTCATTCAGCTAAGTCTGAACTTTATCTATAGTAATATAAGTAGCATACTTCACCCTTCATGTTTCTTACACTACTTCTACCTTATGCAGCCTTACCTTGCCATATTCCACCTTGTTCTGCTCAGACATTGTTAGAACCCTTAGCCTACTTGCAACCTTCATTGGCAGGCATCCTCTAGCCTATAAGATCTATATTATTCTCTACCCAGGCCTAGTGTAACAACTCTAGTAATGAGATGTTAATTTCTAACTTATTATCTGTGAAGTTAGATAATGTGGAGGAAGATAAGGACATACCAGATTGGTTCTTGGTCATGGATAAAGACATTTTTAATAATGTCTAGAACCTAAAGGAGACTAGAGTGCTGCTAGTCAAGAACAATATGTCTGTCAATTGCACTGTCCCTAATAAAAACCATGAAGATATCACTATAAAGGCATATAACAGGTGTGCTTACTCCTGCCAAGTTGAACTATTTGATTCTGGCTCAACACAGTGTATTTCCTCATTTTGAGAACTTTATGACTATCCCAAACAAGTTGTTTACTGCTGCAAACTATCAAAATTTTGTTATAACTGGTATTGGTAATATAATAATTGAGGTACCCAATGGGTATAACTCAATACAATTATGCCTCACTGAGGTTATGTTTTCAGCTGAAGTTGGGTACATTCCTTGTCTCAATCAGCTGTCTTGATGAGCTTAGGCTCTTGACAATGTTTGCAGAAGATTTCAGCATTATATGGGAATTTAATTAGTAGAATCCCACATATCTCTAAGGGTTTATATCATGTCATGCATGACCATGATGTTGCCACTGCTGCCTAGAAGACCATGATAGTCATGCAATTTCACCATTAATTTGGGCATATTGTCCTTTCTATTGCTTAGAGTCTGGTAGACAAGAGATTGGTCAGTGTTATACTTCAAGCATACACTGATGGTCTCAACACATGATTGTGAGACTTCTGTGTCAAAACAAGGTTAACCCTAGGTTTGGGTTTGGTTCTATTTAGAGTATTCCCATGTACAAGTAATGGTCACATGATGTGGCAGACCTCAGATGAGATCTAGATTGATTACAATGATATCTGATCTAATGGATCTAAATTAGGATCAATCTATGGCAGAGATCTAGATGGTAATTTCCTTGGCCTTATGGTGGCCTGGCCACTTTCATATCCACCTTATGAGTATGCTTCCCTTCCATTCTCCCATATCCTCATGGTATGGTACTCTTCTTTTAGTCATGATCTGCAAGGCCACTGCCTCACTCCTACCCTCCACCCTATGCTTACTTATCTATAGGTTAGTGCATACTTACTGCCATTGGTCAAGTAATGGTAGTTACCTTTCCTGTACATGGTCCATGCACATTTCCTCATAATATATAAGGGGTAGGGAGAGACTTGGGGCAACCCAGTCTTAACCACTTCTGTTACTAGTGCCACAAAGCCTAGTCTTCTTGCAGGGTGGCTTGTGCCCTATATGGGTCAAGGCTCAATTCCCTTCCTTTGCCTAGTTAGGGGCTCTAGTTTCAAAAGCCCACTTATCATTGTTGTTATCCCTGTCCACACACTGGTGTTTGGTGATATTCAGATTGCACTCTTTGGGTGTGTAACAGTTAGCAGATTAAAATTTGATATGTCAAAGGATAAAGGTATCTTCTGCAAGTCATATATGTATGCTAAGGTGACATGAAAGCCTATTGCAAAGGTTTGCAAGGGAGAGCACGTAGCTGTGATTGGTGCACTTGTATGGTTAGACATTTGGAAACTGGTATCCATTATAATCTTAGATGATTACCATTATTATTGATATTTACCCTTGATTACTCAAGACTTACTTATCTGTATATCCTTTACCAGAAAAGTCAGACCTTCAAAGCCTACTGGCTTGGCTCAATTGACAGCTTGCTGCACAAGTAAAACTGCTCCACTTGGACTGCAGTGGTAAATACCAAGGAAAAGAATTTGTCATGTACCTATGCTGCCAGGGAATGGCCCAACATTTTACTGCACCCCACACTTCCCAGCACAATGGTGTTACTAAACAGCTCAATTACATAATCCTTGAGTATGTCTGCACTCTACTGCATGCAAGTAGTTTGCCAAAGTTTCTGTGGGAAGAGACTGCCCAGCATGTTATCTGGCTAAAGAATTAGACACCTACTAAAGATCCATGGTATTTGTGTTGTGGGTTCTTCCCACCCTCACCTTGTAACTCAAACACCTGGGGGATGCTCCTAACCTTGCTAGAGAACTAATAAGGCTTTTATACTAGTGGCCTCTAACTAGGCTTGATAGTGAATGTCTTTAAGACCTGGGCTCTTGCTATAAACCTGTGGGCTGTCACCTCAAGAGCACTCAGAGGGAACCCCCCTTTGGGGTTGGCAATAAGATCAAGAGTATAAGCTTTAAGCCTAAGGTACAAGAGGACAAGACTGGGTTTCCCCAGCTTGTACTCCCTATCTTATATACTATAGGAGTCTGCACACAAACCAAGTACAGGGAGCCTACCCTAATGCTGCTATCTATGGTCATCAATAGCCTTAGTAGCTCAGACCCTAAATATAGATAGGATTGCATGGATCATATGGTAAGAGTAAGGCAGAGGCCTCATGGATAAGGGATGGAGGAGAGTGCTGCACACCATGAGGATATGGGTAGAATGGAAGGAAAGCACAGGCTCACAGATATTGTTGCAATCTATGCAACGACCACTTTCAACTTCACGTGATCGTGGGAATCCCAACCCATAACAGGCTAAACCCTAGCTTAGGACTTGGTTATACTATACGAGTTCTCATAAGGTTAGTGACACGAGGCACATCTAGGATCTTCCCTAGATCGTCCCCGGATCTTCCCCGATCCCGATCTCATGGATCTAATCTCATCTGTCGGATCTGACGGATCTGCTGATTGGATCTTATCTGTGGCAGAGATCCCCGTCCTCGTTGTCACCACACCCCTTACCTTCCATTCCCCCACATCCCTTCATTACCGCTCCATGCATTTCCCTTACGGCTTACACGAGACTGCTCCACTTACGCTATTGGCCAGCTTACTGTACTGCTTCAGGGTAGACACGGATGTACATGGTCCGTGCACCACTTACTGTAGTATATAAAGGCTGGCTACCGGTGCTAAAGTCTCTCCAGACTTTATCACTTT
>JBBPJW010000137.1:0-53667 GCA_038088935.1 Pulveroboletus aff. viridisquamosus
CCATGCACACTTTGTAGCAATATATAAAGGGGCAAGGGCATAGACTGGTTTCCCAGTCTAAAGCACTTGTTTACTTGTTTACCTTGTTTCCTAGTGCCTCCTTTAGGCTGCCATTCTTTTGTTCCCCCAGTATTGGGCACCCCCCAAGGTAGGTTTCTTTTGCTGTTGGTCTAGATCCATAACAGAATTCTGCTAGTTTAATCCATTTAACCCAATCCTGCTGTTTTTTTGCCATAAAGATACATAGGTAATTTTCCAGCTCCTGATTGATCCATTCTATTTGACCATCCATTTGTGGATAATATGCCATGGACATCTTAGAAGATATTTTCAATGCCCAATTGAGATTTGTGGTGAACTTGGAAATGAATTGTGGTTCCCTGTCTGAAATAATAGATTGGAAAGGTCATGATGTGACCAGATATGGTCTCTAAAGAGTTCTGCTAAAGAAAGAGAAGAAAGAGAAAAGAAACATGGAACAAATACCACTTTCTTCAAAAACCTGTCAACTACTACCAATATTGCATCATATTTCTCCACCAGTGGTAATCCTATAATCAAATCAACAAAAATGTCTTTTCATGGGAAAGAGGCAGAGAAAAGAGGGAGTATGGGCATTGCTTGCTCCTACTCAGAGAACATGGCACAGATAGAGCAATGGTGAATAAAAGCTACAATATTATCTTTCAATGATGGCCAGTAATAGTAATAAGTAAGCAGTTGAAAGGTACACAATTGGCCAGTATGGCCACTCAAAGGGAAAGAATGAGTTAGATAAAGCAATGTAGAATGTAAAAATAGAGATACAAAGACTTGATTGTTTTTATTTTTAAAGACCTTGTGATCTTCATTATAACACCAGGCAGGAGAAAGAGAAAGAAATTAAGAGGCAAGAACCACATCCAAGAAGAATGAGAAAGAAGTGTTAATAGAACAAATGAAAACAGAATTGGAAAGAAAGGTGATATTCTTATTGAGGTTAGTAGAAAACCCAAAACCAGGGTGATAAGACAGAGTATTTATCCAACCATTGCTAAAACTGGGTTTATGGATGAACATATAATTGAATTTAGCAAGAAACACTTGCCAACATGCTTTCTAAGGGAAAAGATCTTGCAGCTTATGCAAGTATTCAAGATTCTTATGGTCTGTTCAAATTTCAAAGGTAGAACAACCAGTGAAATAATGGTGCCAGTTTTTAAGAGTACAAATTACAGCTAAAAGTTCTTTGTCATAGATCAGATAATTGCATTCAGTGGGGGTAAATGCATGAGACATGTAGGCAGCTGGATGCCAAGACCCATTTGTAGACTGGATGAAAAGAATAGTGCCCATGGCAACATTGAAAGCATTGGTTTCAAGCCAAATAAAATATCTGGAGTTAGGAAAAACAAGAAGAGGGTCAAAGAAGAGGAGGGATTTAAGATGGTTAAAGGCCAGTTGGCACTTCAAGGTCCATGAGAATGGGATGTTTTTCCTTGTCAGGGCATGCAGAGACCAAGTAATCTTAGCAAATCCTTGAACAAAATGGCAGTAATAGTTTGTCAAATCTAAAAAGGATTGAAGTTGTTTGACCATAGTGGGTACTGGTCAATCTGTGATGGCTTTAGTGTTGTTTAACTGCATTTGTACCCCCTTTGTAGATATAATCATGCCCAAATAATTCACCTACAGTTGTATGAAATGACATTTTAAGGGTTTAAGGAAAAGATCATGGTCCTGCAATTGACATAAGACTTCTTGAACAACTTGGAAATGTTCTGCTGTAGTTTTATCCTTGGTGAAGATAATAATATCATTAATATAGACAAGAACTTCAGTCCATAAATTATGAAAGATATCATTTGTCATGGCCTGAAATGTGCCAGGCAAATTGCACATACCAAAGTACATAACCAATGGCTTATATGCATCATGGGGGGTTATAAAAGCATCTTTCCATTTATTTCCTTCCTTGATTCAAATATTGTTATTGAAACAGCTGAATGCTGAACCATTGCTGAAACTGAGAACTTGTCCTAGTGATTGCATTTCTAACTCAAGAGACTGGGTTTTAACTAGACCCCAGTGGAACTAGGCAAGAGAATAAGAGAAAGGTCAAGGACTTGTATAAAGCACAAGGCTCAAGTGCACAAGACTGGGGAAACCCAGCTTGAGCAGCCTCCTTTATATATACTACAGATATGCACACAGACCATGTAAATGGTTCTGGCCCTAACTATGCTACAGTCAGCCGACCAATGGCAATAAAGGAGTGAGTACCTTAGCAGTCCCATGAGGGAGCTGCCAGGCAATGATATCATGGTCTAGGCTGTGATATGTGAAAGAGTGAAATGTGAAGATGTGACATTGTGAAAAGGTGAAAAGGTGAAGAAGTGAAAAGTAAAAGGGGTCTCATGGTCATGTGATGTGAAAGTTGAAAAATAATTATAACACTACCCCATTTTTAGGTCTCAGATTCCAGACAAGACAGGGGAAGGGCTGTAGAAGAAGTAAAGTTCTTGTATGGGTGGAAGAGGGAATGGAAATTGGAGAGAGTTAAACCACGTAGTTTGTGTGGTGCAGCAGGATTTTTTATGTGGAAGACCTCAATAGCTTGCGGTGCGTGCTTGAGATGTGTTTCCGGTTCCCATGTGCAATCTGAAACATTGTATCCCTTCCAGTCCACCAAGTACTCCAGCTTTTCTTTCATAATTCATGAATCAATGATTTCATGCACTTCCCATTCTTCATGACCTTCTTCTGTGATTTCAACTGGGTCTGGTCGAATGACAGGTTGATTAAGAAGGGGGTCACGATAGGGTTTGACTCGTGAAATGTTGACCACCGGATGGATGCAAACTAATGCAGGTAGTTTGAGGCATACCACGTTTGGTAACACATCAAGGATTTTATACGGCCCTATCCACTTCTAAGTAAGCTTTTTGGAGGGATATGGAAGTGAAAGATGTTCGGTAGACAACCAAACTTCTTGGCCTTTCTCATAATATGGTGTTTCAGATTGTTTATGAGCAGATTGCTTCTTCATTCATTCCTGAGCTTTACAAAGAGCTTCTTGAGTTTCTTCATGAGAATGAGCAAGTTCTTGCACAAAGGAATTAGAAGGAGAAGGAGCTTCAAAACCGAGTCAAGGAATGTATTTCTTTGTGATGGCAAAGGGCGAAGTTTGGATAGTAGAGGAGTAGGCATTATTATGGAAGAATTCTGCAATTTTAATCCAATCTGCCCATTGTTCCTGTCATTTGGCTATGAAAGCACAGAGATACTGTTCTAGTTCTCTATTAATCCGCTCTGTTTGTCCATCTGTTTGTGGGTGGAAAGCTGTAGAGAGTTTTTGGAAAATGCCAAGGAAGTGGCATAACTCTTGAGTAAAAGCCGAAGCAAATTGAGGACCTCTATCCAAAACAATTGAAGAAGGGAGCCCATGTCGACACCAAACATGGTCTCAAAACATTTGGGCTAAATGAAAAGAGGAGGTTTTAGAAGAGGAACAAGGAATGAATACCACCTCTTTTGAAAATTGATCTACTACTACTAAAATGGCATCATATCCAGATGATATTGGAAGTCCTGTGATGAAGTCCATGGATATGTCTTTCCATGGAGAAGATGGAATGGGTAATGGTAGCAATTGACCTGCTGGTGCTTTTTGTGAACCCTTCGTGAGGGAGCACACTTGGCAAGTCTGTAAATATTTATCAATGTCTTTGGTTTGTTCTGGCCAGTAGAACCATCTTTTTAATAAATAAAGTGTTCTTTGTTGACCTCCATGTCCTGCTATTGGAGAGTTGTGACAATATTGTATAGCCTCTTGCTGGAGAGGTTCAGGGATAAAGAGAGCGTTGGTTTTAGGATGGGTATAGTATTTGTTGTCCTGATTATAACACAGCCCCACCGGTGGAGTTATATCACGAGAGGCAAGAATGACCTGCAACAGAAAGAAATTTGAAAGGGTAATGGGGTGGGCAGGGAAAAAGGATGGGGCGAAAACTACCATGTTTTTATTTGGTTCATGCAAAATGTCCCCATGATCTGCTCTGCAAGACAGGGCGTCGGCATGACCATTAGCAGATCCTGGCTTATAAACAATGGTGAAACAATATTCTATAAGGGTTTCAACCCAACAAGCCTGCTGTGGGGAAAGATCCTGAGGTTTTTGCCAATGTTCTAAAGCTTGATGGTCTGTCCAAATTTCAAATTCAGAATGATCTATAAGTAAATGGCGCCACTCCCTGAGAGTACTCACAACAGCCCAAAGTTCCTTATCATAAATCGGATAATTGTGCTCTGTGCTAGAAAGAGAGTGGGAAAGAAAAGCGGCAGGTTGCCACTGACCCTCAACCAGGTAAGAGAGAACAGCTCCTATAGCAATATCAGAAGCATCTGTCTCAACCCGTACAGGTTTAGTGGAGTCAGGATAAACGAGGAAGGGGGTGGTGGTCATAATGGTTTTAAGCTTATCAAAAGCTTGTTGATAAAGAGTGGACCAGAGGAATGGGGTATCTTTTCGAGTAAGATCATTAAGGGGCCTCGCAATATGACTAAAACCTTGAATAAAACAACGATAATAGTTTGCTAAACCTAAGAAGGCTTGCATGTGTTTCAAGGTATGGGGAACAGGCCAGTCCTGTATGGCTTTGACCTTGGCTTGTTGCATTTCAACCCCGTCTTTAGACACCACCATATCAAGATAGTCCACCTTGTCTTGAATAAAGTGACACTTGGATGGCTTGAAAAAGAGATCATTCTTGTGAAGACAATCGAGAACGGTGCAAATAAGTTGAGCATGTTCTGCCCTGGTCTTGTCCTTGGAAAAAATAATGATGTCGTCAATGTAGATGAGCACAAAAGACCATAAGTCCTGGAAAATGTTGTTGACCATATTCTGAAAAGTTCTGGGGCTATTGCACATGCCAAAATACATGACTGTGGGTTCGAAAGCACCTAGAGGAGTGGTAAAGGCACCTTTCCATTCATCACCTTCTTTCATTCTTATGTTGTTGTATCCCCAACGAAGATCTAATGTGGTAAAAAGATCTGCTCCTTTAAGTCGATCAATGAGAGTGGAAATAAGAGGAAGTGGATAGGCATTTTTCATGGTCCAGGAGTTGAGATAGCGATAATCAATGACCATTCGCTTTCTGCCATCCTTTTTGCCAATGAAGAAGACTGGTGAGGTTTGGGGGGATTTAGATGGTCTAATATATCCTTTTGCTAGTTCTTTGGATAAAAACTCGCAGACTTCCATCATCTCTGAGTCTGAAAGGGGAATTACACGACCTTTCTTTGGGACAAAGTTTTCTTTTAATTCCACTGCATGGTCCCAAGGTTTGCACAGTGGCATTCGTTTGGAAGCCTGTTGAGAGAAAACACTTAAGTACTCCCAAAATTCTTTCGGTACTTGTTGTCGTAGTTCCTCTTCTTCTGTAATTAGTGCCCTTGTTTGTACTACTTCGTGGTCAAAACTAATTGTCTTGTTTCACCAGTCAATGTATGGGTTATGGTGTTTGAGCCAGTCATATCCTAGGGTTAACACTGATCCTCCTAGATTAGTGACAAATACCTGAATATCTTCTTCATGGATTTTGTCAGCCTTGTCTGTTATGCATATGCATAACAGTACTCTTGTGGACACTTCACCAATATTTCCTGTGGAGCCATCTGCATTGATTACTTGAATACTCCGGGATAAAGGTATTTCATCCAAATTGAAACTTTTGATGAACTTCTTGTCTATAAAAGTCATTGAAGCTCCAGAATCTATGAGAGCAGATTTAGTTCCCATGTCTTTCCATTCCTTTCCTTTCCATAGTGGTTGTTTGACTAGACCATTGATGTGGACTTGTATATTGAACTTGTCTTTTTCATAGGTCTTCATTGTTTCTTGTTCAAGGGTTTTATAATTTAAAAGGTGAGTACTCACTCTTGAAAACATTGAAAAAACCTTTTTTTCTTTTTTATTAGAGGAATTAAGCGTCACTTTCTTGTCACCTGTGACCGAGCTCTTTCGAGACCCCTCTGAGGTGTTACTAAAAGATTTATTAAAGTCCACATTACAGATCCTATCTAAGTTTCTGCAAGTGTCAATGGAAAGAGAACAATTGTTGAATGAAAGTAAAGAAGGATCTCGATCACCTTGATCGATCAAGACCCCATTTGAAAACCCTGTTTTGCCTCTATGGCAAATTTGTCCCTAAAGTAAGCCTCAGCTTCTTCTATTGAGGACCAAGGCACTTCTTGAGCTGATTTCTTTTTTTCTTGTTCAGCTTCTGCCGCAAGCTCACGCATGTTGATTGGCTCAGCTGTATGCCAACCCTGCGTGTCTGGCTCAGTGGAGAAATCTCCGTAGCAGATGATTCTGGATCGTAAAGATCTGAAGTCGGAGGGAGGAGTAAAAGGAAGATTCGAAAGACAGTCCTTAGCTAAGTGCCCCTTCTTATGGCACTTGAAACACTCTCTTGTGTCCTGGAAAGACTGCTGGCCTATCTCCATTGGAGCCCCTCTTCCTGGTTGTGTTCCAACTGCAGTAAATTTAGGGGGAGGAGTCCACTAAGGGCGAGGTTGGAACTGATTGGTAGGATTTCTTGGAGAGAAGGAAGGTGATGTTCAAGGAGCGAAGGATCTTGGTTGGTAGGGATTTCCTCTTTCAACTGCCAATCTTTCGAAAGCTTGACCGATGTCTCTGAACTGCATTACTTGTTCTCCATAGGTTTGTTTAGGACCTTGAAGAAGAGCCTGAGAGTAAACCCTGTATTGAACTTGTCTCCTTATTAGCTGTATAGCATGTTCATCACTTATCTCTGAGTCTTTCCTTAAAACCTTGAATTCTTGAAGGTAAAGGTCGATAGACCCTCGATGGAATAAACCTTCCAGCTTCTTCAAGGCTTCATGGGCTAGTTCGTCTATCCAGAAGAAACTTCTTATTTTGACCCAGAGTTGATCGAATCTTGGCCAGGCTGCGACTCCCAACCTTCTCCCTTGCCCGTCCTCATCTCCCTCGGCATCCAGATACTTTTCCAAAGTAATTTGGGCAAATGTCCCTGCTCTACCTTCTAATCTTGAGAGTACCACAGCTGCTAGAGCTCTATTAGTTTTCCAATCTTGCTCCAGTGCCCATATCCTCATCTTTACCACCCACAACCTCCATGTTTGGCGATTTCCATTCCACTTTCCTGGATCATCAACCTTTTTTCCTCCCAAAAGCTCCTTTACCTTTTCTTCAATACTCAAAGCTTCTCCAGACATCTTCAATGGAGATTGTTGCCTCTGAAAAAGCTGAGAAGGGCATGGGGGGAAAGTCGGGAATGGAATCCACTGATGCTGGGGAAGGGGTTCTTCCCAAGTGTTGTATGATGAACCCAGGAATTGGGAAGATGCTTCGATGACCGGAGATTGGGGGATTGGCGAACCTAACTCTAAGATCTCTTCTGGCTGCTCCTTGCTCAGTTCCTCATTGAACCTTCTTTAATCTCTTGGGGCAGACACTTTGCTTCTTTAGATGATATAAGATAGGCTTCCTGCAAACTTTCCTGAGTCATCTGCTAGGAGTCCTGAGGGAATCTGAAGACCTAAGGGACTTAAGTCTTTCTGTAGTTGCTACCTTTCTGTCCCTAGCCTTTGTTGCCTCAAAGTCTTTTTGAACCTGGTGATTGAACTCTGTAAACCTTCTTGTGAATGACTCTGCTCCTAATAAATCATCCTCGAATCCTAAAATTGCTTCCTCCACAAACTGGAATAGCTGTTCTTCATGACCCCAAGTGTGAACTCTCCTAGCTGGCATATAAGATTGAAAACACCTGATGACTTCCTTTTACTTCTGAGCAATGACTAGTAGTGAGTCTTGTGCAAGTGAAATGGCTGAATGCTGAACCATTGCTGAAACTGAGAACTCATCCTAGTGATTGTGTTTCTAACTCAAGAGACTTGGTTTTAACTAGACCCCAGTGGAACTAGGCAAGAGGATAAGAGAAAGGTCAAGGACTTGTATAAAGCACAAGGCTCAAGTGCACAAGACTGGGAAAACCCAGCTTGAGCAGCCTCCTTTATATATGCTACAGATATGCACACAGACCATGTAAATGGTTCTGGCCCTAACTATGCTACAGTCAGCCGACCAATGGCAATAAAGGAGTGAGTACCTTAGCAGTTCCATGAGGGAGCTGCCAGGCAATGATATCATGGTCTAGGCTGTGATATGTGAAAGAGTGAAAGAGTGAAATGTGAAGATGTGACATTGTGAAAAGGTGAAAAGGTGAAGAAGTGAAAAGTAAAAGGGGTCTCATGGTCATGTGATGTGAAAGTTGAAAAATGATTATAACAGTTATACTCCCACCTAAGATCTAGTGTCATGAAGATATCAGCTCCTTTTAAGCAGTCAATAAGAGTCAAAATTAATGCAATTGGACAGTTATTCTTGATTGTATAGTTATTGAGGTATCTGTAGTCAATAACCATCCACTTTCCACCATCTTTCTTACTTATAAAGAAGACTGACAAGGTTTGAGGTAATTTAAAGGGTTGAATATATCCTTTCACTATTTTCTTTGCTATAAATTCTCAAACTTCCTTTAATTCAGCATTAGCAAGCAGAATTATATGATCTTTCTTCAGGACAAGGTTGGGTTTCAAATCAACTGCATAATCTCATGGTTTGCATACAGGCATGAATTCTGATTGTTATCAAGAGAAAACTGGTAGAAAAGACCAGACTTCTTGCAGGAGTTTATTCTTCAGTTTATCATCAGATGCTGAATTGATGTCAACTTGTTAACATGTCTTGTGATATTCTGGGAACTGAATTGTCTCATGTACCCAATTAATATTAGAGTTGGGTCATTTGAACCAGTCATAACCTATCAACATATTAACTGATCCTAAATAAGATACCATGGCCATTATTCTTTCTTGATGCTAGTTCCTATCCTTGTCTTTGATGGAAATGTAAAGAATAATTTAGTTTGATATTTTCCCTATGGTATCTTTTGTTCCATTAGTGTTGAATACAGTCAAAGACATTTCTGTGGGTTTTTCATATAAACCATGTTTCTGAAACAGATGTTGTTCCATTAAACTGAAAACCTCATGACTGGAACTAGTGATCGCGACTAGAGACAAAGCTTGGGTTTGAACTTAGATCCCAAGAGAACTAGGCAAGAGTAGAGTAAATCAAGGTACTTGTATAAAGCAAAAGCTCAAGTGCACAAGACTGGGGAAATCCCAGCTTGAGCCAGCCTCCTTATATATGCTACAGATTTGTGCACGGACCATGTAAATGGCTCCGGCCCTAAGTATGCTACAGTCAGCCAACCAATGGCAATAAAGGAGGAAGTACCTTAGCAGTTCCATAAGAAAGCTGCCAGGTAATGATGTCATGGTCTAGGCTGTGATATGTGAATGAGTGAAAGTGTGAAGATGTGAAATGTGAAGATGTGACTTTGTGAAAATGTGAAGAGGTGAAGATGTGAAAGGTGAAAGGTGTTCCATGGTCACGTGATGAGAAAAGTGAAAAATGATTATAACAGTTTCCATACATATTGCTGATCTATAAATATTAGTGATGCTTCTGAGTCAATGATGGCATTAGTAAATCCACAATTAGTTAGTCTTAACCCTTCTTGTCCTCTTGTTTTGCCAAGTACCTTGGTTTCAATCTTGAGTTTATATTATTCTGTTCTATAGAAAATTTGGTCTAGGGTTTTTATTTCAAGCTCAAAGTCTGCATATAAATAATTGTTAGTTTTTCTTTTAGAAGGAATTAAGCACCCTGTTGCTGGGGCCATGCTCAAGTGAAATACCTTCCCAGAATAAAAACAATCAATTGTTGCCTGAAGGCTTACTGGGCACAAACTTTGAAAATAATGAACATTTTAAAGATACAGTATCTAGATGTCCATATCTCTCTTGCCTTTTTCTAACTGCTGCCAGGCCTCCATCTCAAACATGTCTTTAAAGTAGGCATGAACCTTCTCCATTGAACCTCATGATACTGCTAAAATCTCTTGAAAATGAGCTACATCTATCATATTGTAAACTAGTCTGATGATTTTCAGTTTGGTTATATACCAACTGTTTTCATCTGATGGTGAGAATTTGCCAAATCTTATAGGTTGGACCTGCTATTGCCTCTGTTGAATTGGCTGAGGTTGTCGCTAAGAAAATTATGGGGAAGTTATTGTATGGGCAGGGTTTTGTGGGGCTCTGCACTCTTGGGAGATATGTTCTACCTTACCACAGTTGTAGCAGGCAAATGGGGAACAAGTTGGCCTTGTATCTTGCCAATCAATTTCCATTGGGGCACTATAGCCCAGCTGGGTTCCAACCATAGTGAAACAAGAGAGGGAGAATGGAATTGATTTTGGTAAGAAGAGAAATGAGTTTGAAAATAAGGGGGCATTTCAGAGGGTCATATAGTGGGCCTTTCAACTGTTATCTTTTCAAAGATATGGCCCACCTATCTAAAATAAGCAAATGCATTCAAGTATTGCCTATTGTCTTCTCCTTGGAGGGCTACCTGTGAATAGACTCAATAGTTGACTACATGGTTATCATCCACCTTAGCCTTCTTTCTTAATAGATTGAATTTATTAAGGAACTTGTTAATCTTTTTCCCTTGTTGCTATAGGCCTGTAGCTCTTTGAGGCTCTAGTGGATCAGCTTCTTAATCCTAAAATGACCTTTTATTTTATTCTGCAGCTCTACCCATGAGGACCAAGCTGTTTCTCCAGATCATTATACTTCATAAGGGTCAAGGTGGCAAAGTGATCTGCCAAGCCCTTCATTTGAAAAAGAACTGCAATCATCCTAACATAATTGTTCTTCCATTCTTGTTTCCTAACCCATACTTATAGGGAAGTCCACCATTGTTTCCATTTCTTCCTGTTATCATTCCAGGGTCCAGGATCCACAACCTTCCTTGTAATGTTATTTTTAGATTGGAGTAACAGCTCCAACATCTGATCTATTAATGCAGTAATGTCCACTCCTTTAGCTGTCATAACTTGAATGGGAAATTGTCTTTTTTAATAAATGCAAGAGATAGAGAATTGTAAGACAAACTAAAGCAAATTTCCTATCCCTTCCAATTTTCTTCCTCCTATCTTCTTTGATCATGTCAATCCACTTCTTTAACAAATGCACTACTAGCATGTCACAGTACCTAGTGTCCTCAAACTTCCTATGAAGAGTCTTCCTTCCTACTTTGTTTTTCCAGTAGCAATGACAGCACTAGATTGTCTTTCTGATAACTGCATTGATTTTTTCCTGAGTAACCTTGTCCAGATATGCTTCCTTGGCTTGTTTATATGCTATTTTTGCCCTAAAGTGGCTGGATTTCATCAAACATTCTCTCTACTCAACATATAGTCAACTCCTTCTGTAAAACAAAAAATAATGCACTCAGTCTTGAGCTCCAGATAGAATGGTGGTGAGGGGATGTAAGAAGCTTTGAGCAAGTGTTATGTACCACAATATCAAGGTGCCACAAGCTCACAAGAAAAAGAAATGGATGAAATAAAGAGGAGCTACAAGTTAATACTATAAGAAACAAGTGCTTAAAGCTGGTCCTTTGAGATGGTAATGCTACAGTATTTATATGGTACAGTAGTGCACATGGATCAAGTCCCTGATGGAAAATTTCCCATATATGTAGCATGGGAATCATAAAAAAGGGAATCATTTATGAGAACCATCAGGGGTCCAGCTTCTTACATGGAAGAGAAGAAAAAAAAAAGGAGATGAACACTAATCCTGCAGAGTCTAAAGGCATGAGACTAATCTTATGCCCTGAGTCCCATGACTTGTTATGTGCCCTGATAAGATAAAAGATTAGATAATCATGTGGAGAAGATAAGATAAGGTCATATGATCAAAAAAGTAAAAAATACATCATAACAATAACATTGTCAGTGTCATATCTGACATCTTTATTCATATTCAGATTACATTAATACCAGCTTTTGCTTCTGAGACAACTCCTGTCTTATTTCCTTTCCCTTGTTAGATAATCCACTTCTTCAAGATATAAGTACTGTAACTCTGTATCTTGTATCCCAGTTTGAATATCAACATAACTCAGTGCTTTCTTTCTTTGGCTCTAACTCCTCTTCTAATCTCATGAGCAGGCCATATATTCTCACCCTCTGAACCCAAGTCTCTATAACTTACTCTGACTATCATATTCTGCATTCTGAGCTCAATTCTGACCTGGCTTCTACTTGGCCTTCTGTACTCAGTGCTTGCCAGTAGACTATTCATATACCTCTGGCCCTTCTGCTACTACTCTATTCCACTCCAGTTGTGTTATAATCACTTTTTACTTTTTCCATCACATGACTGTGGGACACTTCACATCTTTCACATCTTCACATCTTCACATCTTCACCATGTCACATCTTCACACTTTCACACTTTCACATATCACAGCCTAGACCATGACATCAGTACCTGGCAGCTTCCTCATGGAACTGCTATGGTACTCACTTCTTTATTGCCATTGGTTGTGAAACAGATGACTATCCGTTGTCTCGATACTCCAACCTCTCCTTGGTGGACGCTCCTTCCTAGAACTCTTGTGTAGCTTTTGTGCTAGTTGCTACAAACTAGGCGACCTTGGATGAGACCTCGGGCTCTTGTATAAACCGGTCGCCAGACAGTGAGCGAGAGCTTCAAGTGGATTCCCGATCTTGGGAACGGACGAGAGATCACTACTGTAGATCCAGCTAAGTGGTCAAGAGAGCAAGACTGAGGAGACCTCAGCTTGCACCCCCTGCCTTATATATTGTCAGTACTAGGGCACGGACCAAGTACAGGGAGTCTGCCCTAAAGGTGCTATCTATGTGAACCAATAGCTAAAGGGGCTCAACTACTAAGCATATTAAATAGGGATGGAAGATGCATGGATCGGTAATGAAGAATGAGGCAGTGGCCTCGCGGATAGGGAATGGGGAATGGAAGAGAAGCACAGCCCTGAGTGGTGCGGCTACCTGGTGGCCGAGGAGATCCATCTGGATCTCTGCCACAGATCAGATCCTAATCTGAAGATCAGATGTCATCGGACAGATCCAGATCTCATCTAGAGATCTGCCACATCATGACTAAGCGTGCTTGAAGGAATACTCGTATAAGGGGAATGGACTTAGACCATAGTCTAGGGTTTGCCTTACTTGGCAACTCATTCGCACGATCACGTGCAACTGATCATGTGACCAGCGCATCACATGCTCTAAGGCTCTCACGGTCACGTGCAGACCGTCGTGTTAGGCTGGAGCCGTAACATTATAGAGCTAGTTATGCTATTGGTGTCCACAGATAGTGTAGGTTTAGGGTAGGCCTCCTGTACTTGGTCTGTGCATGGGCTTTGGGAATATATAAGGCAGGGGATGCAAGCTGGGAAAACCCAGTCTTGCTCTCTTGACCTCTTAGCTGAAGGTTTATGCAAGAGACCCTCTTGATCTATGGTCTTATCCCAAAAAGGGATCCACCATAGCTCTCATGAGGCAGTACTCTTTTGGTTGCTGAGCCCACTAGGCTTTACACAGAACCATCATAGCTTTCTTTATCTAATTAGCCTAGTTAGGGGCCACTAGCCAAAAGCCTCATCAGCAATAGGTCAGGTTAGGAGTGTTTACCAAGGAGCAACTTGAGTATCAAGGACAGGATGGCAAGAAGCTATAACAATAAGTTCTAAGAAGATCAAAGGTATAGTTAAGTTTGAAGGAGGATTACTTATGGTATAGAGCTATATTGAATGAAATGGTTTGGGAGTTCTGAGTGAGGTTGAGGGAAAAATGGATGCTGAACAGTACATGGCAATTTTGGAGAAAGGATTATTGCAGGGCATAAAGAATTCTGGAATTCCTTCAGATGAAATTATCTTTTAGCAAGATAATAATCCCAAGCATATCTCTAGAAGAGCTCAAATCTGGTTTAAGAAGCAAGATATCAAGCTTCTGGATTGGCCTGCTCAATCTCCAGACTTAATCCTATTGAACACACTTGGAGTCATTTGAAAAGATGCCTTTTAGGTTATAAGAGGGTATCTATAGGAGTTTATTAATTATAGGATAGAATGGTGGTAGAGTAGGAAAGGATTTCTGTGAAGAAGTGTTAAAAATGAATAGAAAGCATGGCTAGAAGGATTCAAGCAGTTATCAAGGCCAAGGGAGGTCATGCCAGTTACTAAATACCATATACTATTTAAAAAACTGTTCCAACAAGATGTCATTTTGATATGATTTCATGTCACCAAAACATAACAAGATGCTTTGATTATTGGACCAATAGAAAGTCAAGAGCAAGTACTGCATTTCATATACTCATAGCCTAGCATAATAATTAGTAGTTATTGATAACCATTGCATGTAGTACAAAACATGCAAATATTGGGATAGTTTATTAAGCCACTATTTATTTAATGAAATTAAGATCTAGAGACTGAGCAGGCCAATCCTGAAGCCTGATATCTTGCTTTTTAAATCAAGTTTAAACTCTTCTAGAGATATATTTGAAATTATTATTCTGCTAAAAAAAAAATTATATGTAGGAATTTTGGATTCATTATATTCTACAATAGTTTTTTTCTTTAAAAACTATTTAACATCTATTCTTCCCATGACTTTACTTAAACCCCCCCCACAATATAGCTCCATATTATGATTAATTCTTCTTAAAACTTAACTATATTATTAATTTTCTTAGAATTTTTCTTTTTTTTCTTTTTTTAATACCTATATTTCTATTTATCTGACTAAATTCTATTGATTTTAGTCTTATCTAACAAATATCACTTTTTCAGTTCAATATTGGCATTTGAAAGCAAATACCAACTTTTTTTAATAAGTAATAGAAAGTACTTTTTATCAAAGCCTTATTAGGGGCCTTTTTAAAAATAGTACTAACTGTTTATTGACAAACAGGAGTGCTAATAATGAAATTAATGAAATTAGTGGCCTAAACTATATTTATAACATTTTCAAAAAGAATTTGCTGAATAATAGTATTATATATTGTTATAATGCATATTATTATTTTTTACTTCTTGCTTATCTCTTTATACTACCATTATAGTGTCTCAAATAGAAAATGCACAATATAACTTTTTTTTTTCTTGGCCTACTATTATGCATTGGTTGAAACAGCAACTGGCTGTCCTGTTCTCATGTTTCAGTGCTAAACTAGTGAATACAATCCTAAAGCTGTGGTTTTATCTAGACCCACAGAGAACTAGGCAAAAAAAATAATGAAGAAGAGTCAAGTGCCTTGTATAAAGCCCTAGAAGCTCAAGTGTGCAAGACTAGGAGATCCCAGCTTGTGCCAGCCCTTTATATATGCTACAAGATGGTGCACAGACCATGTAGGTCTGGCCTATCCTAAACTATAGTACAGTAAGCAGACCAATTGCAGAAAAGAAGTGTCTACCTTAGCAGTTTCTCATGGTAACTGCCAGGCAATAATATCATGGTCTGGAATGTTCTAGAATGTGAAGTGTGAAGGTGTAAAATGTGAAAAGGTGAAAAGTAAAGATATGAAAAGATGAAAGTGTGAAGAGGTGAAATGATAAGGGTTCCCAGGGTCACATGATATGAAAAGTAAAAAGTGATTATAACATTGGTCTTCCTATGCATCTAAATCCAATGTCCAGTATATAACCTATACATAACAAAAATAACAAAAGAGCATTTAGAAACTAGTGACTTCAAACTAGGCAAGATGAAAGAAGGAAATGAGCCCAGACAAGAAGACTAAAGTCTTAGTTACAATACATAGTGGGTAATGCACTTAAAAACAGAAGTTATCAAAACTGGGTTGTCCCAAGTCTCTTTTTACCCCATATATATTATCAACTACTATTTAAGGGCATCAATAGCAATAAGTGCATATTTATATGACTAAAGAATGCATAGGGTGGAGGGTAGGAGTGAGGTAGTAGCCTTATGAATCAAGGGAAAAGAAAGGGAAGTCATATCATGAGAATATGGAAGAATGGAAGAAAATTATGCAGAAATAGCAATAATAAAAGTGGCAAGGCAGCCATAAGGTCAAGGAGATCCCATCTGAATCTCTGCCACATTATATGACTATTACCATGAACTGGGGAAATACTCTAATAAAGAACTAAACCTTTGCCTAGGGTTAACCTTGTTTTGGCAAGCAAGTCTCATGGTCACATAATAGGACTGTTAGTGTTTGCTAAGCATATAATATCTACTCTTTTTTTCTATTCCCATATTATAATAAGATATCAAGCTTGTTTAAAAGCCAGAGATCAATAGATTAAAGTAATGTAATGCACAGATGTAATATTTTAATGTATTGAGCTCAGTAACATGAAATCTAAAAAAACTACTATGCAATATATTTTTAGATTTGTGAGCTTCTGAAATGGCCAGATGAAATTAAATGAAAGTAAGTAAATGGTGCAATCAAATGTTCTAGTATCTAGTGTGGGCACCCTTAGCTTCCAGTAGTGCATGAACTCTATTCAGCATGCTCTTATATAATTATATGATATATTTAAATTCAATACCTTCCTACTCTTTATCAAAGCCTTCTATAGTTTATCAAGATTCTTTGGTAACATTGTGTAGCTTCACACAAGGCATTTCAAATATTTCCAAATATGTTCTATAATGTTCATATCAGAGGTATTGAAAGGCCAATTGAGTTTGTTAATGTGTTTTTTTGTAAACCAGAAAGTAGCAAGACATAAAGTATACTTCAGATAATTGTTCTGCTGAAAATAAATGTTCTTTTGTTAATTCTAAGGTTATGAAGGGTTTCAAGAAGTTTATTATCAAGGATTTGAGCATATAGTATCACATCTGTCTTACTCTCTGTTACAAACTTACTCTATTTCCTTATTTCATTTTATCCAGATTATTTTTAATTTAATCAGCATATGTTACCTTATGCCCTCAATTTTTACTTAGCATTATGTAAGCTGCCACATGTATACCTCATGGCTAGTAATATATAAGATCAAGGGCATACACTGAATTTCCCAAGTTTAAAGCACTTGTTCCATTATTGGCTTTCTCTTTTTGTAGATATCCCTTAAGACAACTTTCTCTTTTTGAATTAAGTTCATAATATCCTTAACATAACAAATCCTCTCTAACTCCTGGACCTGATTTCTACCCAGCTTTTACTTGGGTTTTCACATTTAGTACTTGCCATAAGCTACACTAGCCCTCAATTCTCCTCCATGCAACTCTGGCCCTCCCATTACTACTTTATTCCACTTCAGATGTGTTGTTCACTTTCTGCCCTAGTTATTAGTACAGATCCTCTGACCTTTCATTTTCTTTCAGCTCTAATTTTGACTTTAGCTTTGTTCTGTTTTTAGTTATTCAGTACATTTTAGTTCTTACTTTATTCTCTCTGGAATACTTTATTTCAACTCTGTACTTTTTTCCACTGTTATTTCCTTTCTTATTTCTATTTACTTCTTGCCCCTTTCTGCCATCTTTTAGTTTCAGTCTGACATAATTTGACATGGTTATCTCTGACATCTCCATTCATCTTCAAGATATATTGGAATCTGCTCTCACTTCTGAGACAACTCCAGTTTTGTCTCTCTTCCTTACTTAAATCTTTCACTACTGTCATATCCTGCATTCCAAACCCAATTTCAACCCAGCTTCTACTTGGCTTTCCATACTCAGTGCTTGCCAGTAGGCTATACTTTCCCTTGATTTCTTTCATGCACCTCTGGCCCTTCCACTACTACTTTATTTTACTCCAGTTGTGCTTATGCTTTCCCTGCACTAGCAATACTATAGCTGCTCTGACCCTTTATCCCAGTTTTGCTCTATTCTATTGTTAGCTTTGTCTCATTTTCAGTTATTTAGTACAACTTTGTTTCTATCTCATTCTCTTTGGACTATTCTACTTTATCTCTGCACTCTCTCCCACTCTTGTTCCTATCATATTTCTGTTTTGCCTCTCATATCTTTTTACTATCTTTTAATTTCAGACTAACATGCCTTAATGCTGTCATTGCTAACATCTTCATTCATTTCCAAGATGCATTGGCATCTGTCCTCACTTCTGAGACTATTATGCATCTATGTGTAATTTACTTTCACTTTATGTGATTGTGGAAGATATACTCCTTTTTGGATAACCCTAGCTTAGGATCTGACTTCTTATGAGTATCATTATGGTTAGTGGTCATGTGACTCAGGATCTGGGATCTTCCCAGGATCTGCCCATGGATCTTTTCTATTTAGATCTTAATGCTATCTTCACAGATCTAATGGATCTTGGATCTGCATCTATGATCTCATTATATCTGTGGCAGAAATCCCCATCCTCATATAAGACCCTGGTCTTTTATTATGGGTTTCTTACTTCTTTTCCATTCTAAACCCTTGATATATAAGGCCACTGCCTCATTTCTTTATATCTGCTTTATATCTTCTCCTTATCTATTTAATAGTGTGCTCTTACTGCTAGTGGTATCCATAGCTAGTAGATAGTCTAGGGTAGGTCTAGTGTACTTGGTCTGTGCACCACCCTGGGTCATATATAAGGGGCAGATATGAGTGATCAAGTCTCTTCAGACTTAATCACTTCATATCTTGCAGTTTGTACTTCTTTGAATTTCAGCCCTTTCAGAGCTTAGCCCATAGTTGCATGAGCATAAGTCTCTTCTGAGTCCTTCTTTATTGATTCCTCCTTAGTTGCTCCTCTTTAGAACCTCCTTTAGAGTTTTCTCTTTGTGTTTCTTCTCTTTCTCTAGAATCTAGGTTTAGTCTCTGGGATTCAAAGTTATAAAAGAGACAACTCCATTCTTATCTTCTCTCCTTGCTTAGACCTTCTCACTACTCCAGAACTATAAGTACTATAACTTCTGTATGGTACTGTAGTTTGAATATCAATGAAAACACTTCCATCTTGAGTTCATTTTTACTCTGACTAATCTTTAAGCTTACTCTCTGAACCTCCAGTTTACTCTGGAGTAACTCCAGGCCTTAATGGAATTTTTAAGAAAATTCTAAGGGGCTGTTCTCATTATAACTAGGCTTAACAATCCTTGTCTCACCTGTTCTTTATGTTAAGACATGAAATCACTTTTCTCTCTCTCTCTGACCTCTTTATAAATTGAGATATCAGGTTATGCAAGAGTATACCACATAAGATGAAGTCAAGTCCTGTTTAACCCAAAAAAAGCTCCCTTTGACCTTCTGAAATCTCTGGACTTTTTTGAAAGCCCCCAGAGCTATGCCCTTATCTACAGGTTGAGCACCATTAGTAGGCTCAACCCAGGAGTTTGTTCTGAAGCTCTTCCTTATTGTCACTCTGAATTCTAATAGTATCTTGCACCTAGAGTTATCCCCTCTAGCCTCCTTACAGCCTAGTGGCATGCTTGGCTTAGAAGATCTTTTAGCATCCCCAGGATTAGATCTGATAGTAAAGTGACTAGATTGCTATAAGTTACAACATTAAGCAGTTTTGACAACTACTCTAGAATTATAAGTACTATACTCCTGTATATAGTACTTTAGTTTGAATATTAATGAAAACTTCCCTTTTTTGCCTTTGTCCTCACTCTGACTAAGCTTCTCAGCTTACTCTTTGACCCTCCAGTTCACTTTGGAGTACTTCCAGGCCTTAATGGAATTTTAAAGGAAATTCTAAGGGCTTGCTCTTATTATGACTAGACTTGATGCCTCTTGTTTCACCTGTCTTTTGTATTGAGCCATAAGACTGCTCTCTTCTATACCTCTGACCCCCCTTGTAAATTGGGACACCAAGATATTTAAGGGCATATTACATAATATTATAATGCATTTGTTTTCATTTTCTCAATTACATGACTTTATCTTATCTTCCTCATGTGATTATATAATCTTTTTATCTTATCAGGGCACATGATAAGTCACATGACTTAGGGCTTAGGGTTACCCTCATGCCTTCAGTCCCTGCAGGGTTTATTTTATCTTCACTTTTTCTTTTCTTTTCTTTTATTTCAGAAGCTGGACTCTTAATAGTTCCCAGGAGAGCTGCTCTTCCTTTTTGATCTTCATACTGCATGTATGGAAATATTCTCATCAGGGACTTGGCTGTGCACAATACCTTAGCATATATAAACTGTAGCACTATTATCTTAAAGCTCCAACTTTGAGTGCTTGTGCAATACTCATGTTAACTCTAGCTCCCCTTATTCTTAGTTCTTTTCTTTGTAAGTTAGTGCACATTGATCTTGGTGTGAATAACACTTGCTCAAAGCTTTCATATATTTCTTTTTCACCATTACTCTGAGCACATGACTATGCATCTCTGTTTATTTTTGTTTGACAGAAGAAGTCAACTATATGTTGAGTAAAGAGAAATATTGGCCATTTTAGAGCATGGCTAGCAGATAAACAAGCAAAAGAAGCATATTTGAATAAGATTACTTAGGAGAAGATTATAGCAATAATCAAGAAAATAACCCATTATTACTGCTGTTACTGGGATAATAAGGTAGAGAGGAAGACCTTAGAAGGAAATTCAAGATAGCCTGACACTGTGATGTGTTAGTGGCTCATCTATTAAAAAAGAGAACCAATGTCATTGAGAAAGATAGAAAGAGAAGAGTAGAAAGGAACAGGAAGTTTATCTTAGTTTATCTCAGATCACTTTATTCTTCATATTTACTAAGAAAGTTAATCCCATAATCAAGCTATGGCTGGTGAAGGAGCTGATATTACTGCTTTTATTGACCAAATGTCAGAGCTATCCCTGTACTTCAAAAATGGTATCACAAGAAAGGTGGCAGATCCTGGAGCCTGGAATAATAACCAGAAGAAGTGGAAATATTGGTGAATTTTCCTATAAATATGGGTAAGAAAACAAGAGTGGAAAACAACTGCCTTTAAACAATCACAGTCTTATCAAGAATAAAGGGTATGGCAGACAACTTTGCAACTCTGACACTAATGGAATATAATGACCTGAAGGATGCTCACATCTGGCAGGATGAATGAGACACTGGTCAAACCTTTGAAGAGACAGCCTGGCCCACTTGGGTGGAACTACAGGCCAAGATAAAAGGACATTTTAGAATCAAGGAGTTGGCTCATCAGAGTCTAAAGAAGCTTCAATCCCTGCAATAACAGAGAAAGAAATTTGATAAGTTCCTAAACAAGTTTGATCTCTTATGAAAGAAGGCTGAGATCAATAACAATTATGCCATAGAACTGCTAAAACAGGCAGTTGATTACAAGTTTTATTTGCAGGTGACCCTCCAAGGTGGAGATAATAGCCAGTATTTAAACATGTTTATCCACTTTAGACAGGTAGGGTAAACTTTTGAGAAGATAATAATTAAATAACCAGCCATGCATCTGCCTGGAGCCCCAATCAATTTCAACTGCATTCCTCCTCTATCAAAATAGTATTTCCCCCCTCCTCCTTCTTGTTTCACTGATGCCAGTACTTAAGTGGGCTATAGTGCTTCCATGGAGATTGATAGGCAGGATATCCATTCTGCTTGTTCCCCTATTATGTGTTACAACTGTGGTAAGATAGGCCACATGTCACAAGAATGCAGGGCTCCCTGCAATTCTGCACAAACAATGACCTTCCCTTCCCTTTCCTCTTGATAGCCTTAGCTAATACAATAGAGGCAGCAACAAGTCCAACTGATAAGGTTTGGAGAATTTTTACCCCTGATGAGAATGGGTGGTATACAGCTGAACTGGAGGCCATAGGTCCAGTGTACAATATGGCAGATGCTGCTTGGTTCCAGAAGATTCTGGTGGCTTTATGGAATTTGATGAAAAAATCTTGAGCCTATTTTAAGGATATATTCAAGACAGAGGCCCATTAGCAGGTAGAAAAAGGCAAGGAGGATGTGGAAAACTAGATACCATGTCTTCTAAATGTTTCACATTCTCAAAGTTTGTACTATCCTGCCTTTGGGCAGAAATTGATTGTTTTTATGCTGGAAAGGTATCTCAATTGAGCATGGCCCTAGCTGAAGGGTGCTTGATTTCTTTCATCAAAAGAACTGATGATTATCTTTACATAGACTTTGAATTTGAAACAAATAGCCTAGACAAGATATTTAACAGAATCAAATGAGATAAACTAAAAATAGGAACAAAAATTTTAGAAGAAGTAAGAGAAGAAGAAGGCATATAACTAAATAATTGCAGTTTTACAGATGCTATAATTGATTCAGAAGCATCTCTAACATTTATAAATCAGTAATATGTATAATAACATGGCTTATATGAAAATTCCACAGGAAAAGCACTAATGGTGTTTAATGCTGATGGCACTGCAGGATCCATAGGTCAAATAATGACTTACATTGTCATCTACCTTTCAATCAAAGACAAGGAGAGCAAGTGGCATCAAGACAAGACCACTGCCATAATATTCAATCTTGGATTGATTAATCTTTTGATAGAATATGATTAATTTAAGAGACATAACCTGGATATAGACTGGGTAAACAAGACAATTTGCTTTCCAGAGTGTCACCTCACTTGCAGGCAAGTCAACATTAATATGGCAGAGAATAAGAAACTTAAGAAGAAGTTATCATTGGAAGTATGACTATTTTAACCTGTTTTTTCACAAAAGCAGTCTAAATGTATGCCCACATACAAGCCATGGGATCATGCTATTGCAGACTTCATTCCCAAGAAAGGTCAAATCATCCCTTTCACTGATGCAAAATTAAAGGAAGTTCACAAGTTTATTTCCAAGAAAATGGGAAAGGGTTATATATGACCCTTTAAGTTACCACAAACATTCCTGGTGTTTTTTATCAGTAAGAAGGATGGTGGAAAATAGATGGTAATTAATTACCAATACCTGAATGATTTCACAGTAAAAAACAATTACCTGATTTTCCTTATTTTTACTCTTATTAATCAATTAAAGAGAGCTAATACCTTTATCACACTAGATTTATGTTGGGAATACAACAATATCTGTATCAAGGAAAGTGACAAATGGAAAGGAGTGTTCACAACTCCTTTAGATGCCTATAAGCCATTGGTCATGTATTTCAAAATGTGCAATTCTCTGGAAACTTTTCAAGCAATGGTAAATGATATTTTTTATAACCTATGGGCAGAAGTACTGGTCTACATTGATGATATTATTATCTTTACAAAGGACAAGACTACCAGTGAACATTATCAAGTCATTAATGAAGTTCTCCAGCATCATTAGAATTATGACCTTTTCCTTAAATCATCCAAGTGTTATTTTGCTTAAGACCAGATTAACTATTTGGGTATGGTTGTGTATAAAAAGGGGGTACAAATGCAGTTGAACAAAACAAAGGCAATTACTGCTTGGCCAGTACCTTCTACAGTTAAACAGTTGCAATTCTTTTTGAACCTGGCTAATTATTACAGATGATTTGTTCCCAGCTTTGCTAAAGTAGCTTGCCCTTGTTATCACCTTGCTTGCAAAGGTGTTCCCTTTTTCTGGATGGATACTTGCCAACACACTTTTGATAAGCTTAAACAGCTTCTCTTTTTAGATCCCCTTCTTGTTTTCCCCAACTCTTCACATTCTATTTGACTGGAAACTGATGCTTCCAGTGTTGCCATGGACACTGTTCTTTCTTTTTGATTAGTCAATGGTTCTTGGCACCCAGTGGCATACATGTCTCATTTATTTAACTCTACTGAATTAAATTATCTGATTTACAATAAAGAACTTCTAGCTGTCATTCATATGCTTAAAGATTGGCATTATTATTTTATTGGTTGTTTCTCTTTTGAAATCTGGACTAACCATAAGAATCTTGAAGATTGAAGAAAACCATAGAATCTTTCTCCTTATCAGGCATGCTGGCAGGCTTTCTTTACTAAGTTTAACTATGATTTTGTTCACAAACCAGGCACTTCTAATGGGCATGCTGATACCTTATCTCATCAACCTAATCATGGCACCCCTGCTGATTTGAACAAAGACATTACCCTTCTTTCCCCTTTTGTTTTTTCTTGATTGCTTGATGTTTCTTCCTTCTTTTTTGCCCAGATAGTTACTGCTTCTTTTTCTCTTTCTCTTCTACCCTCTTGGTGTTATAATGAGAATCACAAAGTCTTCAAAAATAAAAATAATCAAACTTTTGTTTCCTTTTTTCTTTGTTCTTCACTTTTACATTTAACTCATTTATTGCTCTTGGGAGGACACTTGGAGCAATTATGTACTTTTTAACTTCCCTCTTGATATTATTATTAGCTATCTTTGAAAGAGAACATTATCACATTTATTTACCATTGTTCTACCTGTGCTATAATATCTGGACAAGAGCAAGCTGCTTCTATTCTGCCCCTCACTATAGCTTCTTCATTATAGGAAGATATTTCAGTTGATTTGGTCACAGAATTATCAAATATGGACAGAAAAGATGCAATTTTGGTGGTAGTGGACAGATTTTCTGAAGAGATGGTCTTTGTGCCATATTCTTCCACTTTTTCTTCTCTTTTTTTAGCAGAATTGTTTCATGACCACATATGGTCATGTCATGGCCTTCCCCACTCCATAGTATTGAACAGAGAACCACAATTCATTTCAGAGTTTATCTCTAAACTCAACCAGGCATTGAAGATCTCTCCAAAGATATTTACAGCATATTATTCTCAGATGGATGGACAAACAGAGCAGATCAACCAGGAGATGGAAGAGTATTTATGCACTTTTATTGCTAAAAAATAGCAGGACTAGATCAAATGGGTCAAGTTGGTGGAGTTTCATAATAATAATTCTTTCTTCTCCATTACAAAGATCTCCTCTTTTGCCATTACCAAACATTTTCCTTCTTGACTCAGGTTTGAGGCTCTCCAACATTCCTCCCTATTCACAGAGCAATTGAACAAGTCTATTATGGGGGTTTGCCCATTCTAGCCTTGATACTCAAGATATCCTTGGTAAATGCTTCTATCCTTGAACTGTAAAGCAGGGCTTTTGTGCTAGTGGCCTCTAACTAGGCTGCTGTATAAAGAAAAGATATTGTGGTCCTGTGTAAAGCATAAGCTCAGCAACCAGAGGAGCCCTAGCCAGAAGAAAGCTCAATGGAATCCCATTTTGGGATAGCAAAGAGATCTAGTGGGCTACTTATATAATCTTATAGGTGATTAGCCTAAAGGACAAGTAGAGCAAGGCTGGGGAAAACCCAGCTTGCACTTTCTGCCTTATATATTGCCAGGGCTCATGCATGGACCAAGTACAGGGAGCCTATCCTAATAACTACTATCTATTGACACCAATAGCAGTAAGATTTATATTAAATAAGTAAGGGAAATGCATGGGGTAGGAATGAGGAGTAAGGCAGTGACCTTATGGATCAAGGGATTGGAATGAAAGAGAAACCACACCATTAGGATGTGGGAGAATAGAAGGTACACAGGATCAAAGATATGAGAGGGGCATGGCAGCAGCAAGGCCTAGGAGATTCATCTGAATCTCTGTCACAGATTAGATTCTCTATCTAAATTATAAGATCAGATGTCATTGGAGACTGTACTTGGATCTCATCTGAGATCTGCCACATTATGTAACTGATATCTAGTACAAGGAAATACTCTGATAAATAGAACTTTGTGATGGCAGCAGCCATTCTGTCCTTGTAACTTGAGATGCTCCTTGGTGAATGCTCCTAAGTCTATCCTGAATAGCTGGTAGGGCTTTTAAGCTAGTGGCCTCTAACTAGGCAATAAGAGAGAGTAATGAGATCCTGGGCCCTTGTATAAACCCTAGCCAGCGGCACTAGTATTGAAACTAGTCTGTGTAACCAGCCTAAAGGTCAAGAGAGCAAGACTGGATTTCCCCAGCTTGCATCTCCTGCCTTATATATTGCCTGAGTCTGTGCATGGACCATATACAGGGGATCTACCTTAGACTACACTATCTATGGACACCAATAGCATAACTGGCTCTATTAAATAAGTGAGGGGAGAGCATGAATTGGGAATAAGGAGTGAGGCAGTGGCCTCATGGATCAAGGAATATAATGAAAGAGGAACCACACCATGAGGATGTGGGAGAATGGAAGGCACACAGGTTCTAGTCTTATGATTGTAGCATGGCCACCATAAGGCTGAGGAGATTTTATCTGGATCTCTGCCACAAATCAGATTCTAATCTAGATCATAAGATTAGATATCATTGGGGACTGGATCTGCATCTCATCTGAGATCTGCCACATCATGTGACTAATATCTTGTGCAGGGGAATACTCTGATATAAAGGACTTAGCCTTAGCCTAGGGTTAACCTTATAAGGCAACTTGTTCACACAATCACATGCTCCTGGTCACATGACTATGCAACCATTCATATCACATGCTCTAAAGTTTCCACAGTCATGTGCTAGAGACCATTGTATTTGCTAGTTACATAACACTTTTCAAGTTCTGGATGTTCTTCTGAATACTATCCATCTTTATTTCCTCTCAACTATGAAGATTTATCCAGTTGTTAACATCAGTTGAGTGAAGAAATCCCTTGAGCCCCTAGTGAGTCAAAAATTCATCACTTCTGATCTAGTAATCATTACAGGGAATGGTTATGTGGAATATGAAGTGGAGGCTATTATCAATTTCCATCTGCACCATGGAAAACTGGAATATTTGATCCACTGGAAAGGGTACTCTTCTGATAACCATGCTTGGTAAACTCCTTCCAATATTGCTAGTGCTTTAAAACTGGTTAGCAAGTTTCACAAGTTACATCCTTTTACCCCTTATTATCTTTTCTCCATTGACCCTCCAGATTTCCATTGCCTCTTTTACCCTTATAATAATTTTACTTTAGAGGCTTTTCTGCAGTTCTTTTATCTGGAATCTGAGAGCTAAAAAGATAATAGTGTTATAATTGCATTTTTTCATTTTCTTGATCATGTGACTTTATCTTATTTTTCTCATGTAATTATCTAATCTTTTATCTTATTAGAGCATATGATAAGTTACATAACTTAGAGCTATTAGTCTCATGCCTTCAGTTCCTGCAGTGTTTGTTTTATCTCTGCTTCTTTTCTTCTTTTCTTCTATTTCAGAAGCTGGACCCTTGATGGTTCCCAGGAGAGCTTTTCTTTTTTTTTATCTCTATACCACATGCATGGAAATATTCTCATCAGGGACTTGGTCCATGCATAATACCTTAGCATATATAAACTATAGCACTACTGTCCCAAAGCTCCAGCTTTAAGCACTTATACAATACTTATATTAACTCTAGCTCCCCTTATTCTTTGTTTTTTTCTTTGTGAGTTAGTGGCACATTGATCTTAGCATGCATAACATATAAGGTAAAACCAAGTTCTGTTTAATCCAAGAAAAACTCTACTTAATACTTCCAGAAACCTCTGGAGCCATGCCCTCACCCATAAATGAGCCCCGCCAGTATGCTCAACCCTAGAACTTGTCTCTGGAGTATTTCTTTCCTGTAATTCTAAGTCCTAGTAGTATTTTGCACCCAGAGTTTATTCTCTCTAGCACCCTTCTAGGTTCTTAACAAGTATGCTTGAACTAGAAGTTTTTTTAGCACCTAGAGATTAGGGTTAACAGGATTTGATAATCATTCTGTGCTGTTTTAACACAAATTATAACATTTTTATCACTGTGTTTGACAAATTTCTTCACAAAGCATTTATTAAAATCTTGATTAGAACTTCTTCAACATCATTCATAATCATCTGCTCCAAAGAGTATAAATTTTAACACACCAGAAAAGATAATGGCTTTCCAGTTACAGTAACTTCAAAAAGCATTTCAATATTTAAACTAAATCCAGGGTGTGAAGTGCCCTGCAAATACCTATGGGAATTTCATTTTGCTTTGGTGAGACCAAATATAGTACTTACTCTTGGCTACCATTCAGCCATTAAGTCATGTGATTTGGCCCAGCAGCTGTGGAGATACAACCATTTGAAAAAAACAATTTATTGGAATGCTTTATGTACTTTTTTATCTGAACACTATAATTATGATAATAATATGATACATTTGATGCTTTTTGGTGATAAAAACAAATATATATATGTAAACAATGTGTCTGAGCTTTAAAATTTTCTCATGCTCCTTGATTCCATACTTCAACCACCATGCAATCCCTTTTTGCTAATTAAAAAGCCAATATCCTTGCTTAGCTTGATACTGGTCAATCTGCATGCTCTATTGCCACTAATCTCCATGTTGGCCTCTACTATATCCAGGCTTTGCTCCAAGAGCATCCAGACTTGGAAAACTTATTTGGTGATTATCCATTCAAGCTTTTTTTAATTAATATCTGCAATGCTGTTTATTTTATTTCTTTCTATTGGGCAGATAATGCTATTCAGGTCACCAAAGCATTGTCCAACATTATTAATTGATCTCTCCATCCTAATATAGTCTGCCAATACTTGAAAAAGATTGGCATGAAGATTATTTCCAAGCAAAAATGATATTTTCTTTTAGCTAGACATTGCAAAGCTCATTTGGATTTTGCCTATACACATAAGGATTGGACCATAAAGGATTAGAAAAAGGTGATATTGTTATGAATCTAGATCAACAGCAAGAGGAAACTATTTTGAAGAATGCCCAAAACTGGAGGGAACAAAAGAATGGTAGCCTAGAGAAGGCACTAGAGAATAAGATAATCAGATAAACAAGGGCTCTAGACTGGAAAACCAGTCTAGGCCCTTGTTACTTTATATATTGCTATAGAATGTGCATGAATTAGACCATAAGAAATATATGAGATAGCTGGTATATAGAGAACAATGCCAAATAAGAAAATAGGGCAAAGGGAATTAAACAGGAACCAATGGCAAATAGGGAGTAATTGGTAAAAAAAGGGCAAGGCAAAGACAAAGGTAAGATATGATATTAAAGGGCTAGATTATGATATTAGAGAAAGTTTAGGCTACAATAAGGTAAAAGACTATGCTACATAAGGTACAAAGGCTATACAAGGCTAGAACTACCCATATGACATGATAAGATATAAGTTAAGTTAAGATAAGATCAAAGAAAGCAGTCAAAAGTAGTAAATAGTAAATAACCCTAGCTAAATAGTGCCAGTGTATAACTAATATGGTCTAATAAGACTAAGATCAATTACCTAGGGTCAGATGAAAAGGTATGGGTATGGAAAAAGCCAGAAGAAGGCCTTAGTAATAGATTGGTAAAAAATTATAAAGCATGGAGAAGATTCTTTGATAATATGGAAATATATAACTTGGAAAGGAATTAATATGCCACTAGAGTTGATGGTATGATAAATGAAGATCTTTATCTTCAAATTTTGAAGAAAGAGCTCCTGCAAACCATGAAGTATTATAATGTTAATCTTTCTGATGTTATTTTTCAGCAGAACAATAATTCCAAGCATACCTGCAAAAATTCAAGAAGTGGCTAGAGGGGCAGGATTTTAGGACCATGGTATGGCCTGCACAGTCTTCAGATCTCAACCCTATTAAACATCTCTAATGGTACCTTAAGAAAAGGCTTGCTAAGTATGAAAATCCCCCTAAGAGAATATTATGACTAGACAAGGATCTCACTAGAAAGCACACCAAAGGGATATACTTAGTCCAGTAAGAGAATGAAATTTAAAAGATGTACTTTGAGTATTTTACACTGAATCTGTATTCAGATATTCCTATATTCTAGACATAATATACATGTAATGTGGCATCCTGCACATATGGTCACATGTAACATATCACACCTGGACACATGCATGTTAACATGATTAACAGGCATAGAATGAAGGGAATATTTGAAAAGTATATAGAATATATGTAAAACAATTATAAAGGGAGAGAAAAGGTAAAGAATCTGTTACAAATGTATAGTAAGTAAAGTAAAGGAGAAAAAACCATTTCAGTACCCCCTTTTTTAAGACTGGATGTCTGCAGTTAGAAGAGTCTCACTTAGTGTGACAGATGATAGGCAAAGGGAGTCACAAAATTAAAGAAACTCAGAAGTTATAAAGAGGTGATTAGATATTGGAATGGAAGTCCCATAACAAATGGGACAGGAACAAGGGAGATCAGATTGAGTGGAGGGAATCACATCAGTAATTGGGATGCTGTTTTTAGTAATGTGTAATTTCATGGTCACTTTTGGATGTACTGCAGCAGGATGTCAACAATAAAAGTCTTGTATGACTTTCCTAGCATGCATGATTTCAGTAGCCTTCTTTCACTCTCTTTCCTTATAGGGGAAACCCTTCCAATGGACAGAATATTTGACATTATTATGTTTTTCATGGGAATTCACAAGATACTCAATTTTATGTTCTTTAATCCTGCTAATAATGTCCGGAGAAGGAGAAGTAGTTGTTTGAAATGGGAATTTGCCTCTATAATATTACCAAAGGAGATACTCATTGAATACAGGATATATGCCCTTCTAGGACTTCTCCAGCTTTAATTTACATATACTACAATCAACTTTCTTCACAACCTTGAACAGATTATATCTATTATAATGCACATTTTCTCTTTTATTTCATTTTTTACCCTGTTGTATTTTCTTCTGACTCTTCACATATTCACATCACGTGACCCTGTCACCCCTTCACTATGTCACCATGTCACATCTTCACTATTTCACATTTCACACCTTAACCACTTCACACTTCACTAGATCTAGGCTAATCTAGCCTATAATCTCATACCATCTGTTTCCCTCATGTATTTCTAGACTCTCCCTCTCTTTCTGCCATTGTGTAGCTTACTATACACCACTATAGGGCAGAGTACTCTCTCTTGGTCCATGCTCAAGATGCAATAGTATAAAAGGGGTCCAAGTCCAAGCTAAAGTTTCTAGTCTTGTGTACTTGAACCTCTGAGGTTTTCACAAGTCCCTTGACTCATTATCCTTCTTGCCTAGTTCTCCTAGCATTTAGTTCAAAGACTAGGCTTCAGCAGAATCCCTAGCAGCAGCAGGAGCACACACCAAGGCTATAGGTATAGTTGCTCAAAGTCATGCAGTATAACAATATTATTTGTCATTGAGTTTTCTTGATGGTCAATTGGATCAAATGTTGGTTGCCTCAACTAAGACTAAGTCTCTGGGTTTGTATGCTGGCCTGTCCATTGCCTTTCAGTCATGAAATTGTTTTATACTATGTGCTACAAATTCCAATGCTGCTCTTATTGTTACATAACTAGTGAACACAATGGTTCACAGCACATGACCATGGGAACTGTAGAGCATGTGATGCGAATGGTTGCATAGTCATGTGACCAGGAGCATGTGATCATGTGAATAAGTTACCTTAAAGGATAATCCTAAGCTAAGGCTAAGTTCTTTATATCAGAGTATTCTCCTGCACAAGATATCAGTCACATGATGTGGCAGATCTCAGATGAGATGCAGATCCAATCCCCAATGATATCTAATCTTATGATCTAGATTAGGATCTGATCTGTGGCAGAGATCCAGATGGAATCTCCTTGGCCTTATAGTGGCCATGCTGCATTCATATCTGTATACTTGTGCACTTCCATTCTTCCACATCCTCATGGTGTGGCTTCTCTTCCATTACTACCCCTTGATCCATGAGGCCACTGCCTCACTCCTCATTCCTGCTCCATGCATTTCCCTTACCTATTTAATAAAGCCAGTTACACTATTGGTGTCCATAGATAGTGTAGTCTAGGGTAGGCTCCCTGTACTTGGTTTGTGTGCAAGCACTGGCAATATATAAGGCAGGGGGTACAAGCTGGAGAAACCCAGTCTTGCTCTCTTGACCTTTAGGCTGGTTATACAGGCTAGTTCACTAGTGCTGCTGGCTAGGATTTATACAAGGGCCTAGGAACTCATCCATTCACTATACTTGCCTAGTTAGGGGCCACTAGCATAAAAGCCCTATCAGCATCCAGGATAGATTAGAAGCATCCACCAAGGAGCATTTTGAGTTACAAGGACAGGGCAGCAGGTTACCACAACACTTATCTTTGCTTGGACTTCTCTAATTCTCACTACAAATTGTTTGGCTGACTCATTCTGCCCTGGAGTCAGCAATGTGTTTCTATAAATGGATTATGCCCATATTTAAGCATAAAAGCAGAATATTCTGTTGAGAAACTAGTTTTTTGATTATAAGTGAATTCTGCCAACAGTAGCCACTTAGTCCAATCACTCTGCTGGTAATTGGTGTAAATCTGAAGATACTGCTCAATTTCTATGTTAACTCTCTTAGCCTGCCCATTTGTTTGAGGGTAATATGCCATTGAAGTATTTGTCTTGATATGAAGCAATTTATATAAAGCTTTTATAAAGGAGGAGACAAATTACATTTCCCAATCAATTTTTTTATTAATGAGGTGCCATGGTGTTTAAAAATATGATCTTTGAAGATGGTGGCAACCTCTAGGGCTGTGATATTGCTAGAAATGGGGAATATATGCACCATTTTGGAAAATCAATCTATCATTGTCAAGATTATATTCTTGCCTTGCAACTCTGGTAATAGGCCAATTACATTGATTGAGATCTTTTCCCAGGGTTACTAGATACATTATGTTAATTTAGAGGCATTACATGGGAGCCTCTTTTAACTTTTGTCTTTTGAAAAATATTATATCTAGCTATGTATCTTTTGATGTCCTTTCTTAGGGTGGGCTAGTAGTATTTATCTTGGATAAGATCTTTTGTTTGTTGGATACTGGAATATCCTGCAAGTGGATGACTGTGATTTTCATTTAGAATGTACTCATGAAGTGCATTATCCTTTGATGTATACAATTTGTCCCTCCAGGTAATTATGCCATTATCAATAGATCATCTTGAATTTGGCTTATTTAGTCTGTTTTGAGCAAAGCTTTTAGCCTTATATTGAGACAACAATACTGTTTCTTTAATGGACTTGGAGTCAACTTACAACAAGTGCATAGCAGCTTGGGTGGTGAAAGACTCAAGGGAGATAGAGGGACCATCTGCCAGGTAGCACACAATAGCTTGTGAGACTGATGGTGATTTGAAAAATTGGGGGCCAAGGAGCACTGACTGCTTGTTATTATAGTCTATCCTCTCTATGTAATTTGACCTCAAGAACAGAGGGTCAGCCAGATTAGATTTACCAGCACAATAGTTAAGGGTAAAGTGGTATTTCTAAAGAATTTGGGACCACCAGGCCTGGTGCCAGGACAAATTCTAAGAGTGTTTAAAGAACTTGAGGTTTTTGGAGTTGGTAAGCACCTCAAATTTGCACTTGGCACCAAGAAGGTAGTGATACCATTCCTTAAGGGTAAAAATAATCACAATTATCTTGAAATTGGCTGTATAATAGTTGCATTCAGCATTATTTTTTCAAGGAGTGGGAGATATAGGCAATGGCATGTCAAATATTATGTTGCTTCTGGGATAGGATTATATCCAGTCTAAATCCAGAACCATCCATTTCAACATGATAAAGGTCATTAGAATTGAGCATGGCCAGTGAGGGCACACTGGTAATCAACTGCTTTAAGGAGTCAAAAGCCCATTGGCAATTAGCAGACCACACAAAATCCATTTTGACCAATATAAGGGCATTGAGTGGCCAGGCAACAGAAGCAAAATCAAAGATTAACTGACAATAGAAGTTAAGGAAACCCAAAAAGCTGCTCAACTGTTTTTTGATTGTGGGGACCAGCCATGTGGTAATGGCCCGGACTTTTCCTGGGTCCATTTGTACCATCTTGTGTAACACTAGTAGGCCAAGATATTCTGTTTCAAGTATATCAAAGGTGCACTTTTCATGTTTTAAATACAATTTGTTGTCTCTAAGTACTTGGGACATCTTGTATACACATGTATGATGCTTGATGAGAGTTGGGGAGAAAATTATAATGTTATTTATATATATTACAACTGTCTCCTTATTAGTGAAGTCCTTTAGCAGCCAATTTATTATTGTCTGAAAGGTTGCTGGGGAATTTGTAAGCCCAAAGAACATGATGAGCAGTTCAAATAACCTTCAGTTGGTCTGAAAGGTCACCTTTCACTTATTCTCCTCCTTTATATGCATGTTGTCCCCACCACATATTGAGCATGGTGAAGTACTGGGCATTTTGTAGTTTATCCACTAGTTTATTAATCAGAGGTAGAGAATAGCAGTTTTTGATTGTTATAGCATTGATTTTATGGTAGTCTTGTATGGGACACAATCAACCATCTTTTTTTAACAAAGAAAAATGCTAACATAAAAGGGGACTCAAATGGTTATATTCTTGCAGACTGAGGATTTTCATGCAGGAAGGCATCAAGCTTGGTCTGCTCCTCAGAGAATAGGCTCTATATCTTACAATCAATGGTATGTTCCCCAGGAATCAATTCTATTGCATAACTTCAAGATCTATAAGATGGAAGTTTGTCAAAATTTTCTTTTGCAAAGACATCTTCATAGTCATAATATATTAAGGGAACTGCCTCCTTGAAGATCTGTCCAGCCTTTACAGCATGAGCAGCTGCTGGAATATCCATGGAGATATTTCAAAGTTCCAACCAAAGAAGTTACTTTCTTTCTGAGAGGCATACTTTTTGTATGTCCTGCTTTTCAATGGGAGCAGCTGCATGCTTATTATTACATTGGAATTTTATTTCCCTGAGTTTCTAATTAATGAATGGATCATGCTTTCTTAACCAATTATACTCCAAGAAAATGTCATTGGTGCCCAGATTAGTAACTACTAATAGAATGTTATGGTCTTATCAAACATGTGGTCCATAGCACATGACCATGAGAGCTTTGGAGCATGTAATGTGACTGGTTGCATAGTCATGTGACCAGGAGCATGTGATTGTGCAAATGAATAGCCAAATAAGAAAACCCCAGGCTAGATCTAAGTCTTTATTCAGAGTTCCCATGTGCAGGTATCAGATCACTGATGTGGCAGATCTTAGATAAGATCAAGATCTAGGATTCCAATGATATCTCCTTGGAGATTAGGATCTAATCTATGGCAGAGATCCAATGGATCTTCTTGGCCTTACAGTGGCCATGCCTACTTCATATCTGTGAACCTGTGCACTTTTCTTCCATTCTACCCACATCCTTATGGTGTGTGGCACTTTTCTCCATCCCTTTATCTGTGAGGCCTCTGCCTTACTCCTACCATATGCCCCATGCATGTTTATTCTATCTATACTTAGGGTCTAAGCTACTTTAGCTATTGGTAACCATAGATAGCATCTCTAGGATAGACTCCCTGTACTTGGTCTGTGTGCAGATACCTGCAATATATAAGGCAGGGAGTACAAGCTGGGGAAACCCAGTCTTGCCCTCTTGTACCTTAGGCTTAAGCTTATACTCTTGATCTCACTGCCAACCTCAAGGAGGGGTCCCCTCTGAGTGCTCTTGAGATAACAGCCCACAAGGTTTATAGCAAGAGCCCTAGATTCACCATTCACACTATCAAGCCTAGTTAGGGGCCACTAGTACAAAAGCCTCATCAGTTCTCTAGGAAGGTTAGGAGCATCCTCCAGGAAGACTTGAGTACCAAGGTAAGGGCAGGAAGAACCTGCAACATAGAATCTGTTTCTTGTAACCCTTGATTACTAGCTCAACAACTATATACTTTTTGATTTGTTCAGCCATATTCATAGTGCCATTAGCATTGTAAACTGGTATTGGGCAGGGTAAAATATAAGCCTCTATATCTTTGTGAGTAACAAGGAATTGAGGAATGGAAGAACCAGTGCAACCTGAGTTAACAAGGGCCATGACAAATAATTTCCAGTAATCTAAGAAGATAATCTCAGCTTCAAGCTTGAAGGAATCAGGGAATCTTCAGATTATTGAATGTAGTTGAGTTTTTACTGTTATAATTCATTTTTTTTACTTTTCTTTATTTTCACCCACTTTGCACTTTTCACTTTGATTCTTCACATGTCATATTATGTGACCATGGTAACCCTTACCATTTCACTCTTTTTATATCTTCACTCTTTTACACCTTTACATATTACAGTCTAGGCTAGTCTAAACCATAATGTTACAGCCTTGCAGTTACCATGAGATACTGCTAGAGTACTTACTCTCTTTATGCCATTGGCTGGATTACTGTAGCATAGTTTAGGGCAGACTGTTATGCACCACTCTGAGTGCAGTCTGAATACTAGCATAAACCAGTGAGTGACAGGCTAATCAAACAACAAGAGGGCTTTTATTCTAGTGGCCCCAAACTAGGCTTGTGAGTCTTGAAAAGGGAAGTCCAAGTTAACACCAAGACTAGGTGCTTAGACTATAAGGATTAAGGAGGGACCCAAGTTAACACTATAGTGCTCAGATAAAAGGGAGAAATGATATAAGATAATCAAGACTGGAGAGACTTTAGATCTTGCCTACCCTATATATATATTGTTTGAAGGTATAGCCTCAGTACAGGATGAGTAACCTACTATCTATGTGCACCAATAGCAGTAATCACTCTTATTATCTAGATATGGAAAGGCATGGGGTAATGAGTAAGAATAAGGCAGTGATCTCACAGATCAGGAATAATAGAAGAGAATCACACCATAAGAATGTGAAAGAGTGGAAGGGAAGCTCAGGGACAGTAGATATGATAAAGACATGGCTGTTATGCACTGTTAGATAACAGTGCCAAATGCTTAGAAGAAAAGGAAAGAGTCTTTGAGTTAACACAAGTAAGATTACAAGTGCTTAAAGCTGAAGGCTCTAAGACACTAAGGCTACAGTTTATATAGCTACAGACATTGTGCATGGACCAAGTTCCTGATGGGAATCTTCCCATATATGTAACATGGGGATCAAAAAGAAGAGAAGTCTGGGTGAGAACCATCAAGGGTCCAGCTTCTGGAATGAAAATAAAGTTATGAAAATGAAAAGAAGCAATAAGGGTCAAGGCATGAGGCTAATTCTATATCCCTAGATCTTTAGACCCATTACATGACCTAATAAGATAAAGATTAGATAACCACATGCTGAAGATAAAATAAAGTTACATAATCAGAAAAAGAAAAAGAGCATTATAACACTACCCCCTTTTTAGCTCTTGGATTTCAAACAAGAGAATCATAAAGGGACTTTGAAAGTGTAGTTCTGGTAGACATGAAATGAGTGAAGAAAGACTTGAGGGTCAATGGATAGGAATTGGCATGAAGCAGAAGGTTGTAATTTGTGGAAGTCTTGCACCAGTGTTGGAGCATTAGCAACTTTATCTTCTGGAATATCCCTTTTAATAAACCAAATACTCCAGCTTTCCTTTGCACAGATGCAAAGCTACAATTTCCTTCACCTCATACTCTGAATGACCATCTTTGGTAACTACAATAGGATCAGAAGTAATAACTTCTTGATCTGGCAGTAAAGAAAGGGCTTTTTTGACTCTGCTAATATTAACAGTAGGACAAATACACATTTCAGCAGGGAGTTGAAGCTTAACTGCATTTGAAAGAACATCTATGACCTTGAATGGGTCTATCCATTGCTGTGTCAACTTTTTAAAGGGATATGGTAGAGAAAGATTTTTTATGGACAACATAATCATTTCTCCCACCTGATATGACATGTAAAATGATTTAGTGTTTGTTATACACTGGCACTACTTAGCTAGGGGCTATTTTTCATTCTTACCCTAAGCTAAGTTCTCTCTACTATTTACTATCTTTGACTGCTTTCTTTGATCTTATCTCATCTCATCTTATCTCATCTTATATCTTGTCATGCCATAAGAGATTGTGTCTAGCCTGGTCTAGCCTTTGTACCTCATGTAGCATAGCCTTTTACCTCATTGTAGCCTAGACTTTCTCTAATGCCATGGCCTAGCCCCTTAATGTCATACCTTACCTTTGCCTTGCTTTCTTTTACTAATTACTCCCTATTTGCCATTGGTTCCTATTTAGTTTCCCTTTGCCCTATTTCCTTATTTAGCATTGTTCTCTGTATACCAGCAACCTCATGTATTTCTCATGGCCTGGTCCATGCACACTTTGTAGCAATATATAAAGGGGCAAGGGCATAGACTGGTTTCCCAGTCTAAAGCACTTGTTTACTTGTTTACCTTGTTTCCTAGTGCCTCCTTTAGGCTGCCATTCTTTTGTTCCCCTAGTTTTGGGCACTTCCCAAGGTGGTTTCCTCTTGCTGTTTGTTATGCACCTTGAGATTGAAGTGCCACACACTTAGAAAGAAAAGAAAAGGGTTTGTAAGGGAAGCTATGAGTTAACACAAGTATGATACAAGTGCTTAAAGCTAAGGGCTTTGAGATGCTATGCTACAGTTTATATAAGATACAGTAGTATGCACAGACCAAGTCTCTGATGGAAAGATTCCCATGCATGCAGCATAGAGATCAAAAAGAAGAGAAGACTTCATGGGAACCATCAAGGGTCCAGCTTCTGAGAAATGGAAAGAAAGAGACAGAGATAAAAAGAAGCATTAGAATGGAAGTGAACCCTGCAGGGTCTTAAGGCATGTGGCTAACCCTATGCCCTAAGTTATGTGAATTATCACATGCCCTGAGATAAGATAAAAGATTAAATAACCATGTGAAGAAGATAAGATAAGGTCATGTGATTAGATAAAGACAAAGTGTGTCATAATACTATCCTCTTTTTAGCTCTCAGATTCCAGATGAGAGAACTGGAGGAAAATCTGAGAGGTATAATTGTGGTAAGGTTGAAAAAGGCAATAAAAGTCAGGGGCTGTGATGAAAAAAGATGTTGAGAAGTAGAGAAATTAAGCTTGTGAAAGTCATGCACAAGATTCAGTGCATTAGTGACATTAGCAGTAGTTTGCCAAGTGCAATACCCTTTCCAATAAACCAAATATTTCAATTTGCCTTTTCACAGATAAAAGTCAATGATTTCTTCAACTTCATACTCACTATGCCCTTGCTCTGTAACAACAACAGGATCTGGCATGATGACTTCTTGATCAAGTAGCAGAGCTAGAGCCAGCTTGACTCTACTAATATTTACCACGGGATAAATTTTTATTTCTGTGGGAAGTTGTAATCTGACCATATCAGAGAAAACATCAAGGACCTTGAAAGGTCCTAGTTATCATGGAGTAAAATTTTTGGAAGGATAGAGAAGAGTAAGATTGCAAGTGGAAAGCATCACTATATCACTTGGTTTATAGGAGGCATAGGAAGATTTGGTATTGCACTGAAGCATGATATCATGTGCCTTTTCCAAGAAGTATTGTATTGTATTAAACAATTTGTCCATTTGTGTGGCAAATGGGGAAGAGATAAAGGGTCCTTTGAAGCCCATTTAAGCAGAGAAGCATTTAGTGATAGTAAAAGGGTTGGTCTTTGTAACAGAGAAAAACAAGTTATTGTGATAAAACTCTGCCATTTTAATCCAATTAACCCAATCTGTTTGCTTTTTCACAACAAAGGTGCAAGATATTTTTCCAACTCCTGGTTTATACATTCTTTTTAACCATCCATTTAAGAGTAATAGATGGTGGAAGTCTTTGGTGTAATTTTAAGAACTTTATGAAGTTCAGTGGTAAAGAACAAAATGAATTGAAGGCCTCTATTTAAAACCAGAGAGCAGAAAAGGCCATGTGTTATGTACCATAAGGTCACAGTGCCAAATGCCCAAGGAAATGAAAAAAAGGGAACTTTAAGTTAACATAAGTATATTACAAGTGCTTAAAGCTGAGGGCTTTGAGATGCTAAGGCTACAAGTAATGCACATGGATCAAGTCCCTGATGGGAATATTCCCATACATGCAGCATGGGGATCAAAAAAAAGAGAAACCTGCCTGGAAACCATCAAGAATTCAGCTTGTGGAATGGAAATGAAGTAACAGAAATGAAAAGAAGCAGTAAGGGTCAAGGCATGAGGCTAACCCTATACCCTGGGTCTTATGACCCATTACATGACCTGATAAGATAAAAATTAGATAACCATGTGAGAAAGATAAGATAAGGTCATGTGATTAGAAAAGAAAAGGAAAAGAGCATTATAATACCATGACATGACCACACATGGTCTTGAAAAAGTTCTGCAAGAGAAAGAGATGAAAGCAAAGACAAGCATGAAATAAAAACAAATTTTTTAGAAAATCTGTCCACTACCACTAAAATGGCATTCTTCCCATTTACCAGTGGCAACCCTGTAATCAAATCCACTAATAAATATTCCCATAGTTTTAAGGCTGCAGGAAGGGGAAGTATAGGAGTGATCTGTTCATGTTCTGTAACCATTGCACAGATAGGGCACTATTGAATGAAGTAGCTATATTGTCTTTTAAAGATGGCCAATAATAATGTCAGGTAAGAAGTTGAAAAGTTCTCTGTTGGCCCACATGACCTCCCAGAGACAATGAATAAGTTAAATGAAGAAGTTGAGAACATAAAATTAAAGAAACAAAGATTTGATTTCATGAATTTTTGTAAACTTGATGATCTTCATTATAACACCAAGATGGAGGAAGGATAGAGAGTGAGAGGTGGAAACTAAAGTAGAAAAGAAAGGGGAAGAAGTGTTGATAGAGCAAATGAAAAGGAGTGTTATATCTTTGTGTTATAATTATTTCATTTTTTACTTTTCACATCATGTGACCATGGGACACTGTCACCTTTTCACCTTTTCACCTTTTCACTATTTCATGTCTTCATAATAATCACATTCTAGATCACTCCAGACCATGACATTATTGTTACAACTCTGAATACCAGAGGCTATACCTAGATAAAGTGGAGGAGGAGAAACACAAAAGAGAGAACTCAAGTGGAGGTTCCTGAGAGGAGCAACCAAGGAGGGGATTGATGAAGGAGGACTTGAAGGAAACTCATGCCCGAGCAACTAAGGGCCTGTCCTAGAAAGGGCTGGTATCCAAAGAAGTGCAAACTGCAATGTATGAAGTGATAAAGTCTGAGGAGACTTTACCACCAGCACACACCCCTTATATATTGCCTAGGGAGGTGCACGGACCAACTAAGTAAGGCCTACCCTAGAGTACCACTATCTATGTAAACCAATGGTGGTAAGGATGCACTATTAAATAGGAGAGGAAAAAGCATGGGGCAGATATGAAGGAATGAGGCAGTGGCCTCATGGGTATTGTGTGTGGAATGGAAGAGGTGGTCAGGATACAACATGAGGATGGGGATCTCTGCCACAGATGAGATTGTAGATCCAAGATCCATCAGATCTGTGGAGATACAATCAGATCCAGATCGGAAAGACTCCAGGCAGATCCAGGGAAGATCCTCAGATGTATGTCACGTGACCACTAACCATGAAGTACTTGTAAAGGAATGGCTAAGCCCTAGACTAGGGTTATCCTGAAAAGGAGTAGGGTTCCCACAATCATGTGATGTAAAAGTGGTAGTTGCGAGAGGTTTGCAACAATCATTACCTAGCAGTTATTATGAGGAACTGCTAAGGTACTTGCTCCTTTACTGCCATTGATCTGCTTACTATAGCAGTAGTTTAGGGCTGACCTAGTTACATGGTCTGTGCCCATTCATGTAGCATATAAAAAGGGCTGGCACAAGCTGGGAATCCCCAGTCTTGCACACTTGAGCTCTTGGGCTTTATACAAGGCACTTGACTCTTTCTACTATTCCTTTTGCCTAGTTTACTGTGGGTCTAGCATAAAACCACAGCTTAGGAAAGCATCCACTGGACAGTATCAAGGCACAAGGATAGGACAGCTGCAGCCATTTCACTTTGTTAAGGTTGGTGGAGATGCCATAATTTGGGTGCTGGGATAAAGTGTCAGCTCAACCATTAGAGGCACCCAGTTTGTGCACAAAAACATAATTGAATTTGGCTAAAAGAGCTTGCCATTGTGCCTGGCATGGGAAGAGATCTTGGGGTTTGCACTAATATTCCAAGTTCTTGTGATTCATTCAAATTTCAAAAGATGGATAATCAATAAGGTAATGTCACCAGTTTTTAAGAGCACAGATGATGGCAAAGAGTTTCTTGTCATAGATGGCATAATTGAGTTCTGTGGGATAAAATGACTTGGACATATAGGCAGCAGGATGCTATGAGCCATCAGTAAGCTGAAAAGAAAAAACTGTACCCATGGCAACATTGGATGCATCTGTTTTGATATGAAGAGGGTGAGAGGAGTCAGAGTAGATAAGAAGAGGATCAGAGGATAATAGTAACTTGAGTTAAGAGAATGCCTCCTCATAATCAGATAACCACACAAATGGGATGTTTTTGCAGGTAAGAACATGAAAAGGTCATGCAATGTGTGCAAAGTTAGGCACAAATTGCTGATAGTAGTTAGCTAAGCCTAAAAAAAATTGCATTTGTTTAACAGTATGTGGCTATGGCCAGTCTGTAATGGCTTTAGTCTTATTTAGTTGCATTTTTACCCCCTTTTTAGATACAACCATTCCCAGATAATCCACTTCTTCTTGGGTGAAATGGCACTTAGAGGGTTTCAGAAACAAGTTGTGATCTTGAAGGTGATAAAGTACTTCTTGCACCACCTGATAGTGAGCATTATTGGTTTTGTTTTTGGTAAAAATAATGATATTATCAATATAGATAAGAACTTCTACCCAAAGGTCAGTGAAGATATTATTTACCATGGCTTAAAATATCCCTGGCAAATTGCACATGCCAAAGTACATTACAAGTGGTTCATATGTGCCTAGCAGAGTAGTAAAGGTATCCTTCCATTCATTACCTTCTTTAATGCAAATGTTATTATAACCCCATCTGTTATGTACCCAAAGAGTGCAGTTCAAATACTATGCAAAGGTCTGGTGAGTGATAGGATCATGATAACAACAAGAGGGCTTTGAATACTAGAGCCCTGAATTAGGCTTGTGAATCTTGATAAGGGATAACCTGAATTAGCACTAGCAACTAGTGTTCAGGCCATAAGGAGGAAACAAGGAATATCTGGGTTAACTCAAGGATAAGCCCAGAAGAAGGGGAGTATAATACAAGTGATCAAGATTGGAGAGACTCCAGGTCTTGCCCACCCTGTATATATATTGCCAGGGAGCATAGCCCCATATACAGGATGAGTAATCTACTATCTATGTAGTTAATGGCAGTTATCTCTCATATCTTCTTAAATAGGGAATTGGGCATGGGGCATATGAGTCAGCACTAAGGCAATGGCCTTGTGGATCAAGGAATATAGAAGAGGTGAAATGGAAGTTACTCAGGGTCAATGGATATGAATATGGCCAGGCAATCATAAGGCCAAGGAGATTCCATCTGGATTTTTGCCACAGATATGATCCTAATCTAAATCTGTCAGATCAGATGTCATTGGTATTGATCTAGATCTCATCTGAGATCTGCCACATTATGTGATCAACCACTAAGCAGGGGATACTCTAATATATCAAATCAAACCTTGGCCTAGGATTTATTCTTTTATGGCATGTGAGTCCCATGGTCACATGAGTAGACCATCAGTGTTTGCTGGGTGCATAACACCATCTGAGATCTAGAGTTGTAAAAATGTCAGCTTCTTTCAAATGATCAATTAGTGTAGAGATAAGTGATAAAGGATAATTGTTCTTTATTGTGGCATTGTTGAGACACTGATAATCAATTACCATTTACTTTTCTCCATATTTTTTCCCAATGAAAAACACAGGTGATATTTGTTGTGATTTTGATGGCTAAATATATCCTTTTACTGTTTCTTTTGCAATAAATTCCCTAACTTTTTTTAACTTAGCATCAGCTAGATGAATAATATGGCCTTTCTTTGGAATAAAATCATTCTTGAGGTCAACAGTGTAATCTCATGGTTTTTGAGTAGACATTTATTCTAATTGTTTTTGTGAGAATACTTTCAAAAAAAGCCATACCTCTTGTGGGAGTTTCATGCACAAATCCTAAACTTCTGATGTATTAATGTTTAGTATGCAGCACTGGGTAGAGCACTAAGAAAATATAATGATTTTTTTAACTCAATTTATGTCCAGATTGTGTCTTTTAAATCAATTGTATCCTATTAACAAGTTAATTGTTATGCACTGAGCAAACACTAATGGTCTTCTTATGTGACCATGGGACTTATTTGCCATAACAAGGATAACCCTAGGCTAAGGTTTGATTTATATATCAGAGTATTCTTTAACTTATGGTGATAGTCATGTGATTGTGGCTGGATCTCAGATGAGATCTTAGATTAATACCAATAATATCAAATCTAAAGGATTATAATTAGAATCTGATCTGTGGCAGAAATCTAGATAGATCTTCTTGGCCTTATGGTAGCCATGCCTCAATCATATCTGCTGTCCTTAAGTCTTCTCTTTTACTCTCCCACATTCTCATGATATGGTTCTTTTCTCTATCTCTTGATTTACAAGGCCACTGCCTCACTCTTACCCTATGCCCCATGTCTTCCTTATTTAAATGAAGAGATATAACTGCTATTGGTATTCATAAATGGTAGCTTACTCATCCTGTACTAGAGCTATGCCCCTCTGGCAATATATATATGTGAAATGGGCAAGACTTGGGATTCTCCCAGTCTTGATTATCTATTCATAACTTCCCTTATCCCTTACCTTTAAGACATTAGCTTGCACTTGGAGTTCCCTTATCCCTTATCAAGATTCACAAGTCTAGTTCAGGGCCACTGGAATAAAATTCCTCTTGTTATTTTATTCATTGCTGTCACATACTGATGTGCATCAATATTCAGATTGCACTCTTTAAGTACATAACATTAATTGATCCCAAGTGTGATACAATTGCATGAATGTGTTCTTAATGCCAAATGCCTTGTTTGTTCTTGATTAATATGTATAGCACCACATATTGTGTGATGTATCCAATTGTTCCTTGTGTTCCATTAGCATTATATACTGTAAAAGACTAATCTATTGGTTTTTCATATAGCCCATGTCACCATACATACTTTTGATCTATAAATGTTAAAGACATACCTGAATCAATAATTGTGTCAGTAAGATCACAAGCATGTGTTTACAAATCATCTGTTTCTGGTTTCTTTTATAATTTTATGCCAATCCTGAGTTTATTCCATTCTTTTCTATTGAAGACTTGATCTAGGGTTTCTTTTTCTAATTCAAAATCTAAATATAAGTGATTGTTAGTTCCTTTTGAGAAAGGAATCAAGTACCCTTCAGCTGGAGCCATGCTTGAATAAATCACTTTCCAGCATAAAAACAATAAATATTGGCCAGAAAGCAATTAAATACAAATTTTGAGAAAGAAGAACATATCTTTGAAATATGCCTGCACTTCCTTCATCAATTCCCAAGACACTGCTGGAACTTCTTGAAAATGTGCTATATCTGCCATGTTATAGACCAGTCCAATGGCTTTTAGTTCTGCTATACACCACCCATTTTCATCTGGTGGTGAGAATTCTCCAAACCTAATAGGTTGGACTTGTTGTTGACACTGTTGTAAAGGCTGCATCTGCCTCTGAGAGAAGCAAGGGGGAGTTATTGTTCTTGCAGGGTTTTGGAGGGTTCTGCAATTCCTTAACATGTGGCCTACCTTGCTACAATTAAAGCACATAATGGGAGGCCTTGTGGGCCTCATCTCTTGACAATCTATCTCCATGGGAGCTCCCCTACCAGGCTGGGTCTCAACATCAGTAAAATGAGAAGGAGGTAAATGATATTGAGATGGGTAAGGAAAATGGGGTTGAAAATGATTCTGAGGGTTAAACCTGTTAGGCAGTGATCCCTGTGATCTAAAAGAGGGTCTCTCAATTATTATTTTTTCAAATGTCCTCCCAACTTGTCTGAATCAAGCAAAGATATTTAGATATTGTCCATTATTTCCATCTTGGAGGACTACCTGAGAATAGACCCTATAATCTACTGCTTGCTTTAGTAGTTCCACTGTGTGGTTATCATCTACCTCAGCTTCTTTCACAAAAGATCAAACTTGTTTAAAAACTCATTGATTTTGCATTGTTGCTTTAACATCTGGAATTCCTTTAGGCTCTAATGAGCCAACTTCTCAATCCAAAAATGACCTTTGATTTTATTTTAAAGCTCCAGCCACAACAGCCAAGCTGTGTCTCTGAAAGGTTGTTCTGTGTCCCTTCTATCCTGCCAAATATGCTGATCTTCCAAATTATCATACTTTATTAGTGTAAGAGTCATAAAATCATCTGCCATACCCTTTATTCTTGACAATATTGCTATTGTCCTGAGGCAAATACTCTTCCACTCTTGTTCTTGTACCCACACTTTCAACAAGATCCATCACTGCTTTTATTTCTTTCTATCTCTGTCCCAGGCTTCTAAGTTGGCAACCTTTCTTGTGATATTGTTTTTTAAATGGAGTGGCAGCTCTGCCATTTGGTCAATGAGTGCAATTATATTTGCTCCTTTAGCAGCCATATTGGGATCTTGGGAGGGCTTTTTTAATGTGTTAGTGGGATAGAGGGTTTGAAGATGAAGCAATGCAAATTTCCTTGATCTGGCAACTTTAACCTTTCTATTCTTCTCAATCATATTAATTCTCTTCTTCAGCAAGTGAGCAATGAGTATATTTCAATAACAAGCTACTTCAAACTTCCTTTGTAAAGTCTTTCTTTCTAATTTATTTTTCTAGTAGCAGTGATAATGTCTGGTGGTCTTCTTGATTAACATGTTGATCTTCTCTTGTATGATTTTGTCCAGATATGCTTTCTTAGCCCATTGGTCTGCAATTCTTGCATTGAAGTAATCAAATTTCATTAAACTCTCTCTCTTCTCACTGCAGTGGATAACTTCTTCTGTAAACAAACAAAAATAGCTAACACACTTAGTCTTGAGCTCAAGATAAATGTGGAAAAGGGATATAAGAGTAGCTTTGAGCACATGTTATATACCTTGAAATCAAAGTGCCATACACTCAGGAAGAAAAAAAAAAGGGTTTGTAAGCAGAGCTATGAGTTAACATAAGTATGATACAAGTACTCAAAGTTAAGGGCTTTGAAATGCTATGCTATAGTTTATATAAGATACAGTAGTGCACATGAATCAAGTTCCTGATGGGAAGATTCCCATACATGCAGCACAGAGATCAAAAAGAAGAGAAGACTCCATGGGAACCATCAAGGGTCCAGCTTCTAAGAAATGGAAAGAAAAAGATGGAGATAAAAAAAAGCATTAGAATGGAAATGAATCCTGCAGGGTCTTAAGGCATGTGGCTAACCCTATGCTCTGAGATAAGATAAAAGATAAGATAATCATGTGGAGAAGAGAAGATAAGGTCACATGATCAGAAAAAAAAAGTGCATTATAATACTATTGATCTAGATCCACAACAGTTATACTACAAGACTTTAAGCAACTATATCTATAGCCTTAGTATGTGCTTCTGCTACTGCTAGGGGTTCTGCTGAAGCCTAACCTTTGAATTAAAGGCTAGAAAACTAGGCAATAGGGATACTAAGTCAAGGAACTTGTGAAAACCTTAGGGGTTCAAGTGCACAAGACTAGAGACTCCAGCTTGGACTTGAACCCCTTTTATACTATTGTATCTTGAGCATGGACCAGGAGAGTGTGCCCTGCCCTACAGTAGTGTACAGTGAGCTGCCCAATGGCAGAAAAAGAGTGAAAGTCTAGGAATACATGAGAGAAACAGATGGTATAAGATTATAGGCTAGATTAGCCTAGACCTAGTGAAGTGGTGAAGGTATGAAATGTGAAATAGTGAGAATGTGACATGGTAACATGGTGAAGGGGTGACATAGTCATGTAATGTGAATATGTGAAGAGTCAGAGGAAAATGCAATAGGGTAAAAAATAAAATAAAAGGGAAAATATACATTATAAGATGTTCTATCTTATAATGGGATATAGACCCCATGCTCCTTTTTCAGTAATTTCTAAAACCCTCATGCCCACTATTAATAACAGATTAAAAAATCTAATGGCAGCTAGAGATAAGACTCTTATGGCTCATAATATTACAACTCTGGATCCCAGAGGCTAGATCTAGATAAAGAGTGAGAGGAGGAACACAAAATTAAACCTAGAGGAGGCTCTGGAGAGAAGCAACCAAGAAAGGATCAAAAAAGAAGGACTTGAAAGAGACTCAGACTTGAGCAACTAAGGACTAGACCTGGAAAGAGCTGGAATTCAAAGAAGTGCTTAAAGCAAGATACAAAGTGATCAAGTCTAGAGAGACTTGACTACCCATACCTGCCTCTTATATATGGCCCAGGGTGATGCACAGACCATCTACAATAAGCCTACCCTAGACTACTACCATCTATGGACATCAATAGCAGTAAGAGTGCACTATTAAATAAGAGAGGGAAAGGCATGGAGCAGATATGAAGGAGTGAGGCAGTGGCCTTATGAATCAAGGGATGGAATGGAAAAGAAGCCACACCATGAGTATGTGGGAGAATGGAAGCACACTGGTTCTTCAGATATAAAAGAGACATGGCCACTATAAGGCTAAGTGTTATGTTTTCCCTCTCTTTTCCTCTTTTCCTGCTTACCCTAGCTTCATGTTCATGCATCTTGGATGCTTTCTTGTTCTTGTTCTGGAACTTCCATTTCTTTTGTTCCAGAACATTCCTTGACTCAGCAGATATTACACATAATCTGCTTTCTTCACATGTAGTCATCAGGCATGACCATTACCTGATTCTCCCACATTTCATCCATTTCCATACAGATCATTAGTTATCCTCAATGACTCATCCAACTGAGTCTGAACCCTATTCCCTGTACTATATAAGTAGCATACTTCATCTTCTCTCTCTCTTTACACTACTTCTACCTTCCTATCCTTGCACCATACCCAGTACCTTGCAATCCACTCTTAGTTTACACATCAGTGCACAAGAGGGAACTCCCAGTCAACCCTAGTTACCACTATCCCAGTGTCACTAGTGTCCTCAACCCCATTATCAAGTCTAAAGCTGGTGTTGTCCCAATAAGTCACACTACTCCATGAGCTGACTATTGTTGAGCTCCTCTAGTCCACAGTTCATTCAACCCCATCATCAAACCCTAGCCACCCCCAGCCCAGTTTCCTCTTCTGAAGATCTATGCTTGTTCCTACCCAGACTGAATATAACAGGCCCTATTGCTTCTGGCTCTGCTATATACCAACCTTCAGCATCCAGAGGAGAAAATTCACTGAAGTGAATCAGTTGTACTTGTTGTTGCCACTGTTGGCTAGGCTGTGGCAGTCTTGAAGGAAAGTAAAGAGAAGTTATTATTCTTGTAGAGTTTTGGGTGGCCCTGCAATCCCTTGAAAAGTAGCCTGGTCTACTATAATTAAAACATGTCAATGAAGGCCTGTTAGACATAGCATCTTGCCAGTTAATCTCCATGGGAGCATCTCTTCCAAGCTGAGTACTGACTGCTGTAAAACATTGTGGAGGAGGGGAATGAGAGGGATAGGGAGGCTAGAAGTATGGTTGGAAAGGAGGATGGGGACCTTGACCTTGTGCCCTAAACAAGGGTCTTTCTACTGTCATCATTTCAAAGGTCCTTCCAACCTGCCTAAAATGGGCAAATATGTTTAGATACTATCCATTATTACCTTCTTGCAATGCCACCTGGGAGTAGATGTGATAGTCTACTGCTTGTTTCAGTAGTTCCACTGTATGATGATTATCAACCTCCACTTTCTTCCTGAGGAGAACAAATCTATTGAGGAAGTCATTAATTTGCTTCCCTTGCTGCTTAAGAGCCTGTAGCTCCCTAAGGCTCTGATGAGTCAACTTCTCAATCCAGAAATGTCCTTTAATCTTTTGTTGGAGATCTAACCATGTTGGCCAAGTAGTCTCTTCCAGTGTTTTCCCCATGTCTTGTCCATTTTCCCAGAGATACTCATCCTCCAACTCATCATACTCCATCAATGTGATTGTGGCAAAGTTATTAGCAGCTCCCTTTAATCTTGAAAGAACAGCAATCATTCAAAAATGATTGTTCTTCCAGTCTTATTTCCTAATCCATACTTTTAAGGATATTCACCAATGCTTTCACTTCTTTCTATCACTGTCCCAATTCCCTGGGTCAGCAACTTTCCTTGTGATGTCATTTCATGTCCTCAATGACAGTTCTCCCATTTGCTCTATAAAAGCCATTATGTCTGCCCCTTTACCAGCCATAGCTAGATCCTGGAGTTGGTTTCTTTAAAATGTTAACTGGCCTAAGGGTTCTTAACCTCTAAGATGCAAACTTCCTGTTTCTTTCTATCTGGGCTGCTCTGTTCTTCTTGATAACAGTGATTCTCTTTTTCAGTAAATGCACAATCAAAATATTGCAATGGCAGACTACCTTAAATTTTCTTTTTAACAACTTTCTCTTGGTTTTGTTTTCTCAATGGCACTTGTTGTTGCACATCTTGTGCAACCACCACTTTCACATCATGTGATTGAGGAAACAATACTCCTTTTCTGGTTAACCCTAGCCTGGGGCTTGGCTATTCCTTACAAGTACTTTATGGTCAGTGGTCATATGATTGGGATCTGGGATCTTCCCAGCATCTGCCCTGGATCTTCCCTATCTAGATCTGGTTGTATCTCCATGGATTTGACAGATCCTCAGATCTACTTCTGTGATCTCATCTGTGGCAGAGATCTCCATCCTTATGTGTAACCCTGATCTTCCATACAAGATCTTTACTTCTCTTCCATTCTTATCCCTTGATCCATAAGGCCACTGCCTCACTCTTAATTCCTGCTCCATGCTTTCTCCTTTCATATTTAATAGTCTGTCCTTACTGCTATTGGTGTCCATAGATAGCAGTACCTTAGGGTAGGCTAGTAGTAGCTGGTCCATGCACCTCCCTAGGCCATATATAAGGGGCAGGTACAGGTAGTTAAGTCTCTCCAGACTTAATCACTTTGTACTTTGCTTTAAGCACTTCTTTGGATCCCTACCCTTTCAGGTCAGGCCCTCAGTTGTACAGGCACGAGTCTCTTCTGAGTCCTCCTTCATTTCTCCCTCCTTGGTTGCTTCTCTTCAGAGCCTCCTCTAGGATTTCCTTTGTGTTCCTCCTCTCACTCTTTATCTAGAGTTAGCCTCTGGAATCCAGAGTTATAATACTTGTACCTCCTAGTCATATGTTTGATGAGCTTCTTGATTTGTTCCTCTGTCTGTACTGTCAAATATGTCTCTTTCACAATCTGGTCTTTCAATTGAGCCCTGAAGTGGCTAAATTTCATCAACTATCTTTCTACTTGCTGCAAGAGCAACTTCTTCTGTAAATCAAAAAAGAACTTTTTTGAAATATTTGATGGAAAAAGGATGTACAGAAGTCTTGAGCAAGTGTTATGCACCACAAGATTGCAGTGCCACAGGCTTGCAAGAAAAGAATATGGATCAAGTAAATGAGTTCTCAAGTTAACACAAGTATAGTACAAGTGCTCAAGACTAAAGGTCTTGAGATGCTAAGCTATAGTATTTATACTACAGCATTCTGTGCATGGACCAAGACCCTGATGGGAACTTTCCCATACATGAGGCACAGGGATCAAAAAGAAGAGAAGCCACCTTGAGAACCATCAAGGATCCAGCTTCTGAAATAAAAGAGAAGAAATGAAAATAAAAAGAATCTTCCAGGGTTTAGGCATGAGGCTAACCCTATGCCCTGGATCACATGACCTGTCACATGCCCTGATAAGAAAATGATTAGATAATCACATGGCAAAGATAAGATAAGGTCACATGATAAAGAAAAAAAATGCATTATAACAAAATAGACCATATCTCTATATTCTATGGGCCAAATCACATGACATAGGAAGCACTTCTGTAGCTTAGAGTAAGTACTATTTACAACTCCATCAAAGCTAAGCAAGATTTCCACACTATTTGATGGTATGCTTCATACATTACAATTAGAGTAATTATAAAAGGGTTTTTTAAAGTCACTATAAATTAAAAGTGAAAAAACTGTTGCAATGGTATTGTTATATTGTCATGTTAACATGGCCATATCTCAGCATACCCTATACAAAATCATGTAATTCATGAACCAGTTTGTAGCTATTGGCAAGTACTAACTTTGATCTTATCAAATCTAAGCAAAGTTCCCATATGTTTTGGCAGGGTACTGCATGCCCTGCATTTGAGGTTAGCATTGCAATAGTTTTTGGAGTTACTATAAAAGGAATTTCTTGATGATGTAAAGCTGTATGACTTGGCAGGAAGTTGGCTATGCTGCTATGATTAATAATAGCATAAATAGAGACCTATATCTTTATATTTTAAAGAATAAACTTATAAATACTCTTGAGTTTCATGGTCTTAATTCTTTTAACACCATCTGTTATGGTAGGCCCAGATAGGAACTAGCATAAATCTTATTGAGTGTGTGCTTGGAGTTTGGATTCTAGAAAGGCTTGACTATAGTTAGCCTTAGAACAAAGAACATGGTGCAAAATGCAGGATGGCACCATGAGCCTCTCAGTAGAGGTAGAGGCAAAGCTGGAATGCTATGTTATGTGCTCAGCAAACACTGATGGTTTCCTCATATGACCATGGGACTCACCTGCCTTACAAGGATAAACCCTAGGCTAGGTTTGGTTTATTATATCAGAGTTGTTCTTACTTATGGGTTAGTCACATGATTATGGCTGGATCTCTGATGAGATCTTAGATTAATACTGATAACATCTGATCTAATAGATCTAGATTAGGATTGTATCTGTAACAGAGATCTAAATAGATCTTCTTGACCTTATGGCTGCCATGTCTTTATTATATCCACTGACCCTGAGTTTCCATTCTTCCATATTCTCATGATTGTGGTTCCTCTTCTAAATCCCTTGATCTGCAAGGCCACTGCCTTACTCCTTACTCATATGCCCTATGCTCAGTTTTCTATTTAAGAGGTATAAGCAATTACTGCTATTGGTTGACATAAATAGTAGATTACTTATCCTATGTAGAGGCTATGCCTCCTGGCAATATATAGACAGGGTGGGCAAGACCTGGGGTCTCTCCAGTCTTGATTACTTGTATTATATGCTCACTTCCTTCTACTTGGGCTCTGCTTTGTGGAGTTAACCTGAGTTATTTCTTGCTCCTCTCCTTATGGCCTGAGCACTAACTGCTAGTGTTAACTTAGGTTTCCCTATTAAGTCTCACAAGCCTAGTTCAGGGCCACTAGTTTAAAAGCCCTCTTGTTATTGTCATTGTCTGTTACTCACCAGTGTTTGCTGCCAGTATTTGAATTGCACTCTTGAGATGCATAACATGCTAGGACCCACTGAGACAAAGAAATTTCTGCAAACAGTGGTTGCAGGTGAATAAGTGGATGTCTGCCAATAGAAAGTTATAAATAAGATAATATTTACCAAGACACATAGTACAAGGAGATCAAGGGGTACCAAGGTAAAACAAGATAAGGTAAGAAGTAGCATAAGAAGATGAAAGATAAAGTAAGCTATTTCATAATACAGGTAAACTAAGTTCTAACTTCACTAGATAAGTCAATGTCCATAACAAATGTTCTGTATGGAAATAGATAGAATATCAAGGAACCCTGAAGAGTTAGGCTATGAGTAAAACTATGCAAAGGCCCATGAGTAATGGTCACTGAGCCAAATGGGTTCTAAATGATAAAGTAATAAAAAGCCCAGAATATAACAAAAAAGCTCATAGAGTATAAAGTCTAAAGCTAGAACTAGGGGTAATCAAGGAAAAGGGAAGGTCAATCATAGCACCATCTTTAGCAAAACAATTATCCCAAGCATATTTACAGGAAGATCAAGAAGTAGTTAATTAAATGCAATAATGATAATAAGCACTATATTTAAACCTTGGTATGTATGAACTGCTACTGTTACTATTATGATTCCTCTTTTC
>JBBPJW010000138.1:0-53640 GCA_038088935.1 Pulveroboletus aff. viridisquamosus
CACTGCTTGCTGCAAGAGCAACTTCTTCTGTGAAACAAAAAAGAATTTGAATATTGGTGAAAAGGAAAAAGGATGTAAACAGTCTTGAGCAAGTGTTATGCACCACAAGATTGCAGTGCCAAATGCTCAAAGAAAAAGTGTTGGTTCAAGTAAAGAGATCTCAAGTTAACATAAGTAGTATATAAGTGCTTAAGACTGGGAGTTTTAAGACATTACAGCTACAGTATTTATACTACAGCACACTGTGCATGGACCAAGGCTCTGATGGAAATACTCCTATGCATGAGGCACAGGGATCAAAAAGAAGAGAAGCTTGCCTGGGAACCATCAAGGGTCCTACTTCTAGAATGAAAGAGAAGTAATGGAAATGAAAAGAAGTGCTCAGGGTCTAGGCATGAGGCTAACCCTATGCCCTGGGTTACCTGACCTGTCACATGCCCTGATAAGATAAAGATTAGATAACCATGTGGTGAAGATAAGATAAGGTCACATGATTAGAAAAAGAAAAAAACATGTCATAACATCTTGAGTTACTATGCTATAGTTTATATATACTACAGTATTGCACATAGACCATGATTCTGATGGGAACTTTCTCATACATGAGGTGCAGGGATCAAAAAGAAGAGAAGCACCAGTGGAAACCATCAAGAGTCCCAGCTTCTAAAATGGAAGAGAAAAAATGGAGATGGAAAGAAAAAGACAAATCCTGCAGGGTCTAAAGACATGAGGCTAACCCTATGCTCTAAGCCATGTGACTTATCACATGCTCTGAGATAAGATAAAGATTAGATAACCATGTGGAAAAGATAAGATAAGGTCATGTGATTTTGAAAAGAAAAAGTACATTATAACAAAATGGATAGAATATAATAGAAGCAGTTATAAGTAATATCTGCTGACTAAGAGAATGTTCTGAAACAAAAGAAGTCTGAATGTTCCAGAATATAACAAGAAAGTGCCTAAGACATGCAAAGAGTGGAAGCTAAAATAAGAGAGAAAAAAATAGAACCAATTATAACAAGTTGTGGTAGAGATACCAGTTGAAAAGTGTCAGAAGTTAATTAAAAGCATGTCTAGAAGGGTTCAGGTAGTTTTCAAGGTAAAAGAAGGCTATACCAAGTATTGATATATCCAATATATCTTCTTGATTTTGAAAGTGCAAAACTATTGCAATAATATTATTAATTTGAAATGGATATATCTTCAAAGCCACTGGACCAAATCACATGATTTAGGAACTAATTTGTAGCTAGAAGTGTGTACTTCTTTTTATGTCACTAAAGCTAATTAATATTCCCACAAGTGTTAGTGTGCTTCATGTACCACATTAAGACTAGATATTGCAACAGTTTTGAAAGTCACTGCAGTTTTAGACCTCTTGCTCTTCTTTTACTATTGGCTGGCTTACTGTACATTTACTTAGCATGGTTTAGAGTAGATATAGGACTCTATGGTCCATGCACAGCTTCCAATAATATGTAAGGTCTCAAATAATGTTATATACCCAAAGAGTACATATTAAATCTAACTCAACACCAGTGTGTGGACAGAATAACAACAATAATAAGTGGGCTTTTCAGACTAGAGCCCTGAACTAGACAAAGAAGAGGATTAAGCCTTGACCCATATAAAGCACAAGCCACTTCTGAATGAAGACTAGGCTTATAGTACTAGTAACAGAAGGTAGTTAAGACTGGATTGCCCCAAGTCTCTCTCTATCCCTTATATATTAACTACAGATGCATACAGATCAAATACAGGAAAGATAACTACTATTTATGGACCAATGGCAGTAAGTATGCAGAGCTGATAAATAAAGAAGCATAGGGCAGAGGCTAGAAGTAAGGCAGTGGCCTCACAGATCAAAAATATAAGAAGAGTACCACACCATAAGGATATGGAAGAATAAAAGGAAAGCATACTCATAAGGTGAATATGAATATGGCCAGGCAGCCATAATGTCAAGGAGATTACCATCTAGATCCTATCTGAGATCTGCCACATTATGTAACCAATACTTATATGCAGGGAATCTCTGAATAAGAACCAAACCTAAACCTAGGGTTATCCTTGTTTTGGCATTGAAGTCTCATGATCATGTGATAAGATCATCAGTGTTTGCTGAGTGCATAACAAATAGTAGCTGAAGTCTCTCCAATCTTGCACACTTGAATCTTTGGTTTTCATAAGTGTCTACTATACTTTGCTTCTTTGCCTGGTTTGTTGGCTCTAAAATCAAAGCCTTCACTCTCAGCAGTAGCAGCAGTAGCAAAGTGCACACCAAAGTATAGTTGCTTAGTAGCTTAGTCCTTATCATCATAGTGGTGTAATTTGCGAGGTTGCCCGTGACAAGCGTGCGAGGTATAACTAAAAAGGATAAATTTATAAATTTATAAAATAAACGTAATGTATCTGCCAAGCCCTGATCGTTACCTTGCGTATTGTCTCGTCTCAACAACATGATTCTCATGCCGGACGGTCAACAAGGGGATGATTTCCAGTCAGCTCGGCCTAAAATTCATCCCAGGATATCGTCAGAGGATACTCAGCAGATTTCCAGTCATCCCGCCGGCTCTGGTACTTTAAACACGCCGACCGAAGCCGAGAACAAAGAAATCAAGACCGTTTATCCAGATGCCCTCGACACCGGGAACGAAACTACTGTGGCTACTCCTACTCGATCACCACCGTTTTGGCGCTCCGCAAGTCTCCCGCATTCATTGCAGTGGATACCCGTGAATTGGACTTGGTCCAAATGGAAACCAGCCTTACGATGTGCCTTGGCTGCTTGGATTAGTCTCGTTTTGTTTCTCATCCCGGGGGTACTGGATTTATTGGGACAAGTAAGTGTCATTTAGTCTTGCTTTCCTTTCGTTTCGATTTGAGGGACTTTCAGGCAGCCTTCTTGATCATCATTGGTAACTATCAGACGATCTAATCCGGAACATTTTCCGAGCTGCTGATCTAAACATAGCGTCTTTTTTCTCTCCTCCATATGACCCCTTTGTTGGCGTACTCCAGCGAGAACTTGGAATACTGACATTTGTGGTAACTGCTTGGGCGTTTGTCGTTTTACAACATGTAATATGTGGTTCGACAACTCAATTTCCTCACAGTTGGTCCTGTCTAGGCATCAAGTTAGCGAACCTCGCACGTACTAATAACGACCCAGCTGCGCCTCTTGCAAATATCTTCGCTGGTCAGTACGTCGAAGCAGCTGTAAGTAGGTTTGGAGACCGTTGTCAACCCCAGTAGTTCACATGCGCAATTTTAGCCCACTGTCATACTTGCTATCTTTCTTTTCATCGGTTGCTGTTTTTTCTTGTACATGAAATCGCGCATGGTTCCTGGGCCACTTACCCTGGCATGCATCTTTGGATGTATTTGTCTCGGTGAGCGACAATAGTCCCTCCTCGCTTTGACACCTGCTTACAAGTGGTGGTCCAGATATTTCTTTCACTACAGCTGCTTTGTATCCATATGCCAACTACCTGGTCCGTCAAATGGCTCTGTACCCTTACACGGTTGACACAGTCTTAGATCGGAAAAACTGTTGTTCTCCCACTGACCTTCCATTCAGCCGTTGCTCTCATCCTATCCCTAGGACTATTCCCAACTTCTGAATCAACCATATTCACTATGCGTCTACAGGGCGTGTTGACATCACTGGTGACCGCGACCAAGGAGCACCATCAGCATCTACAGCGAGATGTTACCGCGCCAGACTTTTCTGCAGCCCCGATCACTGCAGCTCTCAGCAAAGCAGAAGATGCACTTGCTATGCTTGCATCTGCCGTCCGTTTGCAAAGGCTAGATGTTATCTACTCGCGCTTTGCACCTACAGATTACACCCATCTTCACTCTTTAACGAGACAACTCATTGTCAAGGCAGGCGGCATGATTGTGTACTATACACTGATTGACCCGACGAGAGAGAGATTTCCGGTTACTCCCGTGCCTTCAATTCCTGCGACTCCTGAACTGTCTACCCCACATCATTCTCGACCTCCATCCCCAGTCCGCGACCAAACATCTGCCAACCCAGAAACGGTGGATGTTCGTAAATCCGTGGATGACGGGACAAAGAGACACTCGCACCACCGCCATCATTCCACATCACACGCTCGGCACCACACTGGAACCCACCATCATAGACGAGGACACTCGCAGCACAAGCACACCACCTCCCATCATTCCACTGGCTTGTACAGCCCGCTTCTTCACTTGGCATTGTCTCGCACTAAACAAACAGAGTCGGCCGTAGGGGTTTTTGAATCTTTCCATTACCTCAACCTTGAAGCAACGCACATGTCCCATCCGGACTCGAACGCGCACGTTGCAAGAGCAACGCAACGACTGAGCACCAGCTGTCAAGACTTGCTCAAATGTTGTGAGCATGCACTTCAGGGTGTCTGCGGCTGGTTTGGTTCTGTTGGAGAAAACCGCTTCAACTTTTGGATGAGTGGACAGGAAAAGCAAGCAATTCGCATGAACAGGATTAAGAAATATGAAGACCTGCACCGCGAACTGTCTTTGAACTTGGACGAGTTTACAAACCACACAAGGTTCCCTTACTGTGTTTAAACTGATCTTCGCAGACGCTAATGGTCATAACTACAAGGTTGATCGTCATCGATCCTTACCGAGCCATGTTCACCTCTACTGAAGACACTTCGGCAGAGCACGAGATCGCACCTCATAGACATTTGTTTAACTGTTACGTCTATCAGTATCACTTGATGCAGTATGCCGCAAGCATCAAAAGCATGGTGTGTGAAAGCAGATTTATGTTGCCGCTTCAGGGTTTATCTACTTTATTAGCTCCGTGAGATAATTCGTTTGGAAACAGAGAGAAAAGTCCCAAGAGTATGGTTCCCTAAGGTACACTGGTCCAAATTTGCACACCCGACGACATGGGAACCGTCCGAGATAGTCGATAAAGACGATGACGAGAATCCCGGTATACTTTGTTGCTATTTTACGTGCCTCATCCCTGACTGACTGAATGTTCATGGTTGTTAGATGTGATTTTGGGGTTAAGTCAGACGCCGCTGACGGACCTCGGGGAAGCCGTCCGTCGAGATCCTGATGCTTTACCACCCCGAAACGTACTGGAGAAGACAGTAAACTGCATGTACCATTTAGTGAAGGAGATAGGGTCGGGGAATTCCCTTTTCGCCTTGAAAGCCAGCACGTTGACAAGTGAGATGTTCCACTTATTTCGTCGGTCCGAGGCATTCAGATACTGACCTGACCACAGTCATTCTATCGCTGCCGTCATTCCTCAAGTCGTCTGCAGCTTACGCATATAGTGCGTGTGTTAGAGCGATTTTACCTTCACACTGACTAACCAGGACTCCAAGAAAACAAATTTGTTTGGGCCATGTGAGTTCGTATACCACTTCTACTACGAAATGGGATTGCCTCAATGTCGGCAGTATCATGGCCCAGCTTACTCTGGTTCGATTTCGTGGTGACACCGCATTCGGCCTTTTTACCCGGATAATCAGTACCTTTGTCGGAGTAATCCTTGGTACTGTGATGTGGTCCGTGCCACTATAGAATTTGTACACACGATGCGACCTGATGATCGCACACCAGGTACATATCAACAGGATCAGGCCAAGGAAATGCCTTCGGTTTGGCGGCTGTATGCTTCGTCTGTTTCCCATTCATCTTCTTCTTGTACCTCTATTTGCCTATCCCTCCGACGACCAACTTGATCACATGGGTTACGGCTGCTCTGGTACGTCACGCGACTATTAGCCCGGCACTCTCATAACCTAACTCATACCATAGGTTTTTGGATATTCATACCTAGATACGCATCTTGCTACCCCTTCCTCGTCAGGATACGGCTTTGATGTTGCCTGGGTAGATTCTTCTGTGACATTTCTTATCACCTTCTTTACTTACCCCACTTGAACAGAGACGATTCTTGCTCGTCGTAGTCGGCGTGGTGGCTGCTGGGTGAGTTTTTTCCCCTCACTTTAAGCTGTGTACATTAAATGCTTGCGTAGCATCTTCTCGTTCCTTCCTCCCTCAACGACGATTCGTCGGTATGAACGAAAGACCGTGGCCACCACCGCGGCGAAGATCGGGTCCGTGTATTGCTCTGTGATCTCATTCGCAAGCACGAGGAAGGAGGGCGAGACGGCTGTAATCGCCCTGCATGCACTTGCTATTCTGAGCAAATTGAAGAGGTCTGCCGCACTAAAGCAAAATGCTGTATACGAGGCCGGTCGACGTTGCTTACCACGTTTGATCCTTGAGTGATCATGTCTTACAGCTCTCGCTCCGGGGCAAATGGCCCGCTGAGAGGTATCAACGGATTCTGGAGCTGCAGATGTAGGTTGTCTCTCTTACAACCGTGTTGTTTCGTTACTCATAGACTTGTACAGCCAACTAACAAAAATGTTGTCTCACTTGGCAGCGGTTCTCGAGCAAATGGAACCTGCATGGATACACGCATTTTTGAGGCGGACGCGTTTGTCGGATGCGGACTTCCAGGGCGACGTGTTGGCAGTCATGAGTGCGTGATTCTCGATTTCCTTGACGAGGATTTCATGAACGATTTTCGTTAGCTCTGATATCATATGCTCTCCGAACGGGAAATCCCCTTCCTCAAGTAACACCGTGTCCACTCCTCAATCGTTTCTTGGCGCGTACCCACGGCCTGAACGTCGTACATGAAGATTCCGAAGAGGATTTTGGTCTGCCGAAAGTGTTGACGGAAGAGACGCTTGAAAGTTTGCAGTACATGTACGTTACTACCACCTCTCTTCTGGCGCGCGTCTTTTGTTCATACTCGTCACTGAATACGCCATCGCCATCGCAGGACATTCTGTGTCGGCGTGTCGACCACGTTTGGTATCATGACACGCCTGGACAAGCTGATGGTCGCGGTAAAGGAACTGGTCGGGGAACAGTATCATATTGATGGGATCGGTCTTCCATTGTATTATCGCCAAGGCCGTGGGGTGGAGTTGCACTCCCGCGAGCCAACAAGGGAACCTGAGTCAGGCATGTAGTAGAGAAAGGATGTATCATATCCCAATCATTGGGCTATGATCACGCTGTATCTTTTCTTCCATCGCCAGCGGCTTTTATTTCTTGGTTCGGTGTAACGCCCCCTGATCGGCGAAGTCGTGTCGCGGCCAGAGTGTATGTCGTATGGTACTCGCAGCATATTGTGGTGTGCGCTGGACGATGTAGGAAAGTTGTGAACTAGTCCGTATAAAAAATAGGTTGCATGGGCTGTGAGAAAAGAGAATGGGGAGAATCTTGAACACACATCCCACCTGCTCGTGCGAGGCCACCAAAGTGCGGGTTGGCGTTATGCCGTGTTCAATGATAGCGTGGTGTCTCATCTCCTTTTTGGGGGCGACATATTCTTATAGAAAGATGAGATTGTTACATTTTCCTAAAAGGCACACCATGCGAGACACTTGCGGGCTCTAACACTGGACGACAGAAACCCGTATCAGTGTCTCGGTCTCTTTCTAAATCGGAAAATCGTACATCGCACAGGGTTGTTGTCCTTCCAAAAAGAAAACGACGGGCAACCCAAACGAGTTCACAGCAGAACTATTCCGCTGACTGGTGTGCCCCCCTATCCGCACACAGGATGACATGGGCAGTGTACTTCGTTTGGACGAACCGACGGAGGGATCCCCTTTTCCTGACCGCGGTAACTGCAGAATGAAAGACAGCAGTCCTCCGAAGGAAGAAGCCTTGTAAATAAATCCGCACTTCCATTTTTCTATTCCCCCCAACTGGGTCTCTCCGGATTCTGACTGAATCCATCGAAAACCGATCCGTAATCCATACAATTGGTCTGTCCGCGGTGTTTGAAAAGGAACCGTCCCCTCGGACTTAGAATGCAGAGGACGTACACAGCAAACAAGAAGATGGAACGACGAGACCGGATGTGGTTCTTGTTGTCGTTGTCCTCTAAAGAGCACCAGCGCATCGCCAGAGTCTCCTCCTGCCCTAAATATAAGAACGAACGACACCAGCACATTTTCGATCCATGGTATGCAGTGATTTATTGCGACAAGCAGCGAGTGAGCCACATACCCTCCTGTGACCTTTCCTAGTATTCCTACCTGGGAGTGTGTCAGTGAGGTGTTGGTTGACGCGGTGTCGCCAGCAAAACCCGTATCGAGACTTCGTGATGGCTAGCTACCGAAACGGAACTCGATCCTTGTAGATATAGTGGCAGTTCACTCCGAATAAGGAAGACAGTCCGATTGTCGTGGTTGAAGAACAGTGTCGGTATGCCAAAGAAATCCAGAACACGAAGCCTTGACTAGGCCCGTGAAGGAATACCGGGAATCTGCGCACGATCAACAGGTGTGCTCGAATGTGAAGGACTGTTTGGTATGCAATACAGTCCGTAGAGATCATTAACCAGCATGGACAACTGTCTGTTCCATAGGGTGTGGTCAGTGAGCCTTCCTCATGTGCCCTCTAGACAAGCAGTCGACGACGTTGTATCACACGAGTTGTATAGCAAGAAACGGTCGTTCTTGGGCTCCTGAGTGGGCACCCACGCTACCCCAACATATCCGACCCAGCGCTCCTAGTTCAGCACTGTTGACACGATAACTGGTCAATCAACCCTCTTCCCTAACAAGTGAAGCCATGCCCCGGCCTGACGAACCGCAACCACCAATTAGTCAACTATGACGCGGTCTGTCAGTTCTTTTTGGTCACTCCTCAGCAACGTTCCCTTACCGATCCGACACTCGGAATGCATTTGCTGGGTTCATGACCGAGGAAGAACGTTGGAGGACCTGGGACACTTGCACTGCCCCGTCGGAAACCGGACCATTGACCGCTGGTGATGACACACGAGAGTACGTGGTTTTCTGGACGCGCTGGAATTGCCCACGCCTCAAGGTCACCGGTCATGATCGCAGTACTTGGCATACGACAGGCGCAAGTTGTGCGGTGGGCCTTTCTTGCGCCGGACTGTTTCAGCAGGCAGACCACCCATTTAATGTGTTTCGCACTGTGTGGGCAAGGAGGTCGCCGCCATGGAACGCGTGTGAGGTGTCCCGATGTGTTGCGTAGCACCACTTCCCCTTCACCTCGTCCCCTTGTCCACGCTCTGGCGGCCGTCCATATGGCAGTGATGTCAACCCACGTCGTATATATTAATGTACTACGCAGTCGGGGAGAATTTTCTGATGTTCTTTCCACGTCGACGCGTTCCTAGCCCACACAGCCATACGGTGCGTCACGTGATCCACCCCGTCGGGTCCTCTGAGAGAGACCTAATCCATTGCTGTGGAAAGAAATGAAGACGCCGGACCCGAGCACATCGCATGCGACCATCGCGGTCAAACTATGTCACGACGTTCTGACCAACCAGAGGAACAGCATCGTCTACTCACTAGAGTGGAACGGGCCAGACCATATTCGGGACACGTCGGCCGAGACACCGACACCGCCCGCAGATGCCCGACGTTGGGGGCTGTGCAGAGTAGAGCGGCCGATTTCACGCGGTGGACTGCACCCTGATAAGAACGAAACGCAGAGGTAAATCTGCTCGGATCAGTCAGCGCAAAGACACTGTTCGTAACACGAGACAAGTCGTCCCTCGTCGATGATGCCACTACGAATCTCCTGAACGCTTCGAGAACGATTGCGTGACGAATCCAAATTAATTATTCTACGATGTCCTATTTTTTTTTGTATTAGCTTGGAATAATATACCTTCTGGAGACTGCCGCGGAAGTATAACAATACATCGTCTATGATCCTAGCCGACAAAGCATCGAAATAAATGCGTAGCTGCTTTCCAGGTGAGACCATATCTGTGTTCGCAGCATCAACAATACGCGTCCTCATAGTCACTGTTTGGGCAGCATGGCCGACCCTCCCTCGTCCTGTCGTCACAACTCGTCTGGGACCGAAAGCACAACCAGGCCCGTGCGGTTGCAAATCTCAAATGTCGCAGGAGAGGCACGTGCGAGCAAAGCGTACACCTCGAGCGTCGTAGAGCCCCCCACTATCCACTCACGACTAAAATAAGACCGCCATCTCTGCAGAGACGATCCCAAGCCCCACAGTTGTCATCACCAAAATTGGTAACATGTTCCAGAAGGCGAACTCCGTTTGTTTCACCCGGACCTTTTTTTGTCTCAAGATGGCTTCCCAGAGCAGACCTGCGAGCGACGCCGAAAACGTGAAGCTGATAGCTCCAATGTTCGACGCGATGGCGAGTGCAATCGCAGCTGCACGATCGGCATCATGCGGAAGGGCGGCAGCACGAACGACCTTGGTCAGCAGGATCGTCGCACCAATGTTAGTACCTGCGATGTTGCATAGGATAACGCCGAGGACACCAATCAACCAGATAGTAGGATACATTTGTTTATGAGATGCTGTGACGAGCCAATTGGCGAACACGTTCACCCATCCCTGATGATTGAGCGCCTCAATGAGAATAAACTGTGAAAACGCAAAGGGCACAAGAGCAAAGGGCAACCGCGGCAGCGCAGTGATAAGGGTCGGAAACCGCTTGTCGAGTCGATCGTGCAGGCCGTCCATGTACGATTGCCACGACTGCCACGACTGCCACCACCGAAAGATAAAGTGCGTCTTCATATCTTTGGTACTGGCCACAAGTTGAAACCCCGAGTCGGATCTAGACTCGATCTTGGGAGACGTAGACTGCAGCTCCGCGAGTATTGCCTTGTTAGATTCAAAAGTAGACGAGGGTCGTTCTGGTTGTTCCACATCGATGGACGGGTTATGACGCGAGGGGCTGTCGTCCCTGCGTGGGTGCTTCTCGACCGTAGAACCTTGATTAATTCCTTCTTCTACAGTGGGTCGTTCTGATCGTTCTACATCGATGAACGGGGTATGGTGTGAGAGGCTGTCATCCCTGCGTGGGTGCTTCTCGACCACAGAACCTTGATGAAGTCCTTCGACAGAGTTGGGCAACCCTCGACCCAGCATTGGAATGCTGTGAGAGTATCGATAATAATCCCACCCAAGGTCGAACACGAATTTTGCGACAGCGAAGGGTAACGTGATCTTCCAGACGTCGATTCCAAAGAAACTGACGACAAGACAAAGGATAAGCGTTGTGCCGAGCATGAAACTGCCAACACATGCGCCAACGGGATCCAAAAGTGCTGATCTGGGGTTCTGACGCTCGACACGAGTTAAGACCCGTGGGACTTGCTTACGGAACTGGAATGCCAGAGCGACGAAGCCAAACAAGTTACAAGCGAGGAATGGGAGGATGGTATACGCCGTAAAGGCAGCGTTGTTCACGTTGAACCCTTCGCATATAACCACCTTACATGAACTCGCTTAGTTTATGTGAACGCGGGGGCAGGCAACACGTACATTTGTCGGGTTTCCTACGAACAAAACCATGCTGGCAGTGTTTGCTGCTGCGAATTCAGCCATGACCCACGGTCTTGGAGCGAGTTGTGCGACGTCTGTGTAGTAGACCAAGAACGCCGTCCCAGAGAGGACAACAGGATCATTGCCCATTAAAATGGAGAGAAGGGTGAGCATAACGTAAAAATAAAAATAGAGCTTCCATCCACTGTGGCCACCTTGATTGCTGACCCAAAATGCAGCGGCCTGTAGGACACCAGTGATGTCGAGAGTTATAGCCATGTAAGCCAGGGAGCAGAACAGGATGAGGATGTTGTAAGGCTTCACCCCCTCCGTGCCTACGATGCCGTTGCGAATGACCGTTGAATCAATGCATTGGGCGGCCCACAGTAAGGCAATAGCGAAGATTGGTGCAGTGGTAAGGTTTATCCGTATCCGAGGAAAATGCTGGGGTGTGGGTATGGAGACTGGATGGATGACGAAGAAGATGGAGACGATGAACACCACCAAGGTGGCAATGGCGTATCCAGAGGTCATGAGGGAATATCTGAATCCTTGACCACAGGGACTCCAAGCATAGAAGGGGCCGAAAACTATGCAACCAGAAGACAATGGCAACTACATAAGCACGCTTGTCAGACCACAAAGCAAACACTTACATGGCCAGTAAACGCAGGAATAGAGAGATGACGGACGGAAAGAGGTCACTGCCTATCGCTAGAGCCAGCACAAATGATGGGCCATGGAAACGTAGCTCACCAGGCATTATATGTATTCCAGCGGATGGAACGTTCTGATCGAAACCTCGGCGTTTTGACACGTCTTAGGTCATCACGTGCAGTAAACGAAAGTAAATCTAGATGCAGCCAAGTCCCCTCCCTCCTCTCCACAATAACACAATAATGGGTGGTATGTGAACAACGACAGAGACGGTCCACTCTGAGCAATCCATACAGACTGATCACACTGGAACAGTGCTTTCCTAGTACGTGATGAGCGTTACTGAGACCACTGTGCTCGCCGAGAGAGCGGCGTTACTCTTCCCTGGACGGTTACCCGCACTCAGTGGAGATACGAGGCACTTCTACTTACGAGGCACTTCTACTCATATGGATGGCATGGCTCGCCAGGAGTGTGCGTTGGCCAGTTGCATCCCTCCATTTGTCAAACAGTGGAGCTTATACCACGATAAGTCCTGCAAGATAAGCGATTATCAATCACTCCCACTGCCATGATCCTGCCAATCGGCAGACCCCGGGAAGCCCTTTATTTTCGAACACAGGGACAAATGTAGACCATTTACACTTGTCAGGGCAGGCATACGATCAAAAGTATGAACCAACCTGGCAATCAACCAGTCTGGCCGTGGATTCCCAGGGAATCAACTATTAAATCATTCAAATGTCCGAGGCGACAACTCACCTCGATGAGTCGTAAAGCATACATGATTTTGGTGAGCCGTTGTTTTGAAGATTCGGTGTTTGAACCGCCACAGCCACTACTCCAAAACCACAGCCACCCAGATGACTAGACAAAAAAGTTCAACAAATAGTCATCCTGTGCGCACGTCAAGTGGGCGAATCAAAGTGCGTTGTGACACTCACGCTGCTAGCTGATGAAAAGGAAGACTTACACTCTATACTTAGTCCCGCACTGGTTAGAGCGCGGCTGAGCACAGTAAAGGTCATCTATTCAATTTGGCCGATGTAGCATAACGCTACGTAGACGCTGCGTCGAAGGTCAGCTTTGTTTCGTTTAAAATAAATCATCGGGGGATTGAACAGGAAGAGCCTGGGCGTTAACCGCCACAGTGCTTCATAACTTGTGGGGTAACCTTCTGCTTCGGCGGCAACGGCCGTCCTGTGAGTGTACCGACCTTATAATCTACCGCCTAGGCACAATAAGAAACAGCAACACGGATCTAAACCACACACCCCGCCCTCGCACAGCAAGGGCTGATTCAGCGTGTTCAAACCAATTTAGAATAAAAGTATCCTGTTCTCTTCCTCTTTTCCTGTGTACATGACATCCGGTGATTACTCTCGATGACCGACTTCTCAATCCACCGATCCACTCTAGTTTGTTCTTCATCCATATCATATTTGCATGCAACTCTACCCGAGTAGAGCACACCTACATACTTATACAACTTTGTAATATGGATTAGACAGAACAATCATTTGAATACCTTGAGGTCCTAGTATACAATCACTTTGTAGAGGTGTTGAATATTTTCCCTCTTTATATGTACTCTACTTTTCCAGTCAGGTTTTGTTTGTTTTTGTCCTTTAGTGATGTCAAGGGAAATAATCTACAGCTAAATAATAATGTCAAGCTTGTTTTCAATCTGCTTTGAGTTGTTGTTTTAAAGAGTTACTTTTAATTACTGAATTAACTCACAAGCCATTTTAAAATCTGATGTACTATCTCAAAAGTTTTCTAAACAATATGTAAAGCACTTGGTTTCAATTATTTAACTGTGACTATTCAAGCATATATTTTATATACTTGAAAGCATAACATGGGTCAATTAACATAATTAATGTTCATATGTAAAATGCATTCTTCATGTGAACTTGGTCTTAAAGCATCTAAAGAGTGCAACTACTATGAACTTGAGCTTAAAGAGGCCTTTTAGCTAGAGGCCAGGGAACTAGGCAAGAGGAAAATAGAGAAGAAGAGTCAAGGGACTTGTATAAAGCATAAGGCTCAAGTGTGCAAGACTGAAAAAACCCAGGCTTGAGCAGAGGCCCTTATATATGCTACAGATGTGCACACAGACCATGTAGGTCTGGCCTACCCTTGTTATGACTCTGAAGACCAGAGACTACACCTAGACGATGACTGAAGAGTGGGAACACTGAAAGATGAAGGAAATCCTAAAGGAGGCTCTGACGTGGAGCAACTGAGGAGCTACGGGTGATGTCGATGAGGAGGACGCGGAAGAGACTTGAGCACATGACTAATCTTGGATCTTGCCTCTGAAGGGCCTGGTCTTCGAGAAGAGCTTATAACTAAGCCTAACTGCTGATGCTACAAAATGATAAAGTCTGGAGGACTTTACCACTAAGAGCCAGCCTTTATATACTACGGTAAGAGGTGCACGGACCAGGTACATCCGTGTCTACCCTAAGGTAATACAGTAAGCTAGCTAATGGCATAACTAGAGCAGCCTCGTGTAGGCCGTAAGGGAAATGCATGGTGCGGTAATGAAGGGATGTGGGGAAATGGAAGGTAAGGGGTGTGGTGACAATGAGGATGGGGATCTCTAGCCACAGATGAGAACCAATCGTAGATCCGTCAGATCCACAGATGAGATCAGATCCAGGAGATTGGGATCAGGGAAGATCCGGAGATGTGCCTCGTGTCACTAACCTTATGAGTACTCGTATAATATATAGCCAAGTCCTAAGCTAGGGTTTAGCCTGAAGAGGAAAGGGATTCCCACGATCACATGAAGTTGAAAGTGGTTGTTGCATGGTTTGCAACAACCCTAAACTATAGTACAGTAAGCCAACCAATGATGTAAAGGAAGCAGGGACCTAGAAATACATGAAGCAAACCATAAGGCTATAATAAGATATGATATTATGGCCTAGACCAGTCTAGACCTATGATATGTGTCAAAACTGCTAAGAGACATGACTTATATCAATCTAGTTGTTTCACTGTAAGATCTAATCCTGAGGGTGCTAAAAGATCTTCCAAGCCAAGCATGCTGCTAGGCTATAGGAAGGCTAGAGGGGATAAACTCTAGGTGCAAGATACTATTAGAATTCAGAGTAACAGTGAGGGAAAGCTCCAGAACAAACTCCTGGGTTGAGTCTACTGATGGTGCTCAATCTGTAGATAAGGGTATAGCTCTGGGGGCTTTCAAAGAAGTCTGGAGATTCTGAAAGGTCAAAAAGAGCTTTTCTTGGGTTAAAAAGGACTTGGCTTCATCTTATATAATGTACCCTTGTATAATCTGATGTCCTAATTTACAGAGGGGTTAGAGAAAGAGAGGAGAGCAGTTTTACAGTTCAATATGAAGGACAGGCAAGACAAGGATTGTCAAGCCTAGTCATAATAAGAATACTGAATTTTCTTAAGAATTCCATCAAGGTCTGGAGTTACTTTAGAGTAAACCAGAGGTTCAGAGAATGAGCTTGGAAGCTTGGTTAAAGTGAGGACAAACTCAAGACAGGGGTGTTTTCATTGATATTTGAACTACAGTATCATATAGGAGCTATAGTACTTATAGTTTTGAAGTAGTAAAAAGGTCTAAGCAAGAAGAGAAGATAAGACTGGAGTTGTCTTAGAATCAAAGGCAGGTGCCAATGCATCTTGGAGATGAATGGAGATGTTAGCAATGATAGCATCAAGGCATGTCAGTCTAAAACTAAAAGATAATGAGAAAATACAAGTTAAAACAGAAACATGAAAGAAATAAGAGTAGAAGAGAGTGCAGAGGCAAAGCAGAATAGTCCAGAGAGGATAAGATAGAAATGAAGTTGTACTAAATGACTGAAAATGAGACAAAGCTGAAAACAGAATAGAGCAGAAATAAAATAGAGGGTTGGAGTAGCTATAGTGTTACTAGTGCAGAAAAAGCAAGAGTATAACTAGAGTGGGATGAAGTAGTAGCAGGAAGGCTGGAGTTAGATGGAGAAGAATCAGGAACTAGTATAGCCTACTGATAAGCACTGAGTACAGAAAAATCAAGTAGAAGCCAGGTTAGAATTGGATTTGAAATGCAGAATATGATAATATGTAAAGAAGTAAAATATAAAGATATGACATGTGAAGATGTGCAAAGAGTGAAATAATAAGAGTTACCAGGGTTATATAATGTGACAATGTGAAGGGTCAGAAGAAATGTGAAAAGATAATAGAAATAAAGAAAAATAAAAAGTGCATTATAATAGATTTAACTGTCATCTAGAGTTTAGTCTTGTATGGCAGCTGAGTTTCATAGTTATATAACTAGTGAGCTGAGTGTTTGCTTGGCACATCACACATAAAATCAGCTTAAATACATATAAAAATAGTATATTTAAGTTTAAAACAGTTTCCATACTTTATTATTTCCTTTTTCTATTATCATGAATTCCTTTTATCTAATTAAAAGATAAATATCCTTTCTAGACTTGATGGTAATTATAGTAACTTCAAAAACTGTTTTAATATTAATCTTGTTACAACTCTGGATCTTAGAGACTATACCTAGATACTAAAGAGAAGAAAAGGAACACAAAAGGAAAATATCTATAAAGGCTCTGAAGAGAAGCAATTAAAAAAGGGATAAATGAGAAGGACTTGAAAGAAACTCAGAGCTCATGCAACTATGGGCTAGCTCTTATAAAGGGCTGAGATTTAAAGAAGTGCAAACTGCAAGATATAAAGTAATTAAGTCTAAAGAGACTTGACCATCCATACCTGCCTCTTATATATGGCCCAGGATGGCACACAGATCATGTACACTAAGCCTACCCTAGACTACTGCTAACTATGGATACCACTAGCAGTAAGGGCACACTATTAAATAGGTAAGGGAAAAGCATGGAGTAAAGATGAGAAGTAAGGCAGTGACCTTGTATATTAAGGAAAAGGAATGGAAGAGAAGTTAGAAACTCATAATGGAAGATCAGGGTCTTACATAAGGGCAGGAATATCTGCCACAGATGTGATGAGATCACAGATACAGATTCATGAAAATAGCATTAAGATCTAGATAGAAAAGATTTATGGGCAGATTCTGGAAAAATCCCAGATTCTGAGTCATGTGATCACTGACCATAAAGATACTTGTGATAAGTCAGACCATAAGCTAGGGTTATCTGATGAGGAGTATGTCTCCCACAATCACATGAAGTGAAAGTGTAGTTATGCAAAGATATATAACAAATCTCAAATGTGGTGTATAAAGCATATTACTGAATACTATGGGAATTGCACTTAGCTTTGATGATATAAAATAACAAATTCATCCTTGGCTACAAATGAATGCTTATATCATGTGATTTGATTAAGATCCCATGGAGCTATGTCAATTTTAATCTAATAATATCTGTTACATGACTAGTAAACACAATGGTTCACAGCATGTGACTGTGGGAACTGTAGAGCATGTGATGCATGAAACAGCAACTCCTAGCTGTCCTGCCTTGATACTTGAGTTTTCCTTGGTGGATGCTCCTATCTGTTCTAGATAACTGGTAGGGCTTTTAAGCTGGTGGCCCCTAACTAGGTGAATAGAGAATGAATAAGACCTGGGCCCTTGTGTAAACCCTAGCCAGCAGCACTAAGTAATCAGCCTATATAACCAGCCTAGAGGTCAAGAGAGCAAGACTGGGTTTTCCCAGCTTGTACCCCCTGCCTTATATATTGCCAGGGTCTGTGCACAGACCAAGTACAGGGAGCCTACCCTAAGCTATGTTATCCATGGACACTAATAGCACTACTGGCTCTATTAAATAGGAGAGAGCATGGAGTGGATATAAGGAGTAAGGCAGTGGCCTCATAAATCAAGGAATAATATGAAAGAGAAACCATACTATAAGGATGTGGGAGAATAGAAGTGCACTGGTATTGATCTATGAAAGAAGCATGGCCACCATAAGGCCAAGGAGATCCCATCTGGATCTCTGCCACAGATCAGATCCTAATCTAGATTATAAGATCAGATATCATCAGATACTGGATCTGGATCTTATCTGAGATCTGCCACATCATGTGACTGATACCTGGTGCAGGGGAATACTCTGATTAATAGGACTTAGCCTTTGTTGCGATTCATTTGCAACTACCACTTTCACATCACGTGAACATGGGAATCCTACTCCTTTTCAGGATAACCCTACTCTAGGGCTTAGCAATTCCTTATGAGTACTTCTATGGTCAGTGGTCACATGACCCATCTGAGGATCTTCCCAATCCTAAATCTGATCTATTTCCATGGATCTGACGGATCTAGAAATATGATCTCATCTGTGGCAGAGATTCCTGTCCTCATGGTGAACCCTGACTTCTCTTCCATTCTACACACCACATCTGTGAGGCCACTGCCTCACTCCTTTATATCCGCCCCATGCTTTCTCCTCACTTATTTAATAGTGTGCTCTTACTGCTACTGGTGACCATAGATAGCAGTTCTCTAGGGTAGGCCCTACTTAGTTGGTCCGTGCACCTCCCTAGGCAATATATAAAGGGGTGGGTGCTGGTGGTAAAGTCCTCAGACTTTATCACTTCAGTACTTGCAGTTAGCACTTCTTAGGAAACCAACCCTTTCAAGGATAAGGCCCTTAGTTGCTCAAGCATGAGTCTCCTTCGAGTCCTCCTTCATCGCTCCCTCCTCAGTTGCTCCTCTCAGGAGTCTCCCTTAGAGTTCTCCCTTCATGTTCCTCCTCTTCCAATATCATCTAGGTATAGCCTCTGGTTTCCAGAGTCGTAATAGCCTTAGCCTAGGGTTTTCCTTATAGGGCAACTTGTTCACATGATTATGTGCTCCTGGTCATATGACTATGCAACCATTTGCATCACATGCTCAACAGTTCCCATGGTCATGTGCTATGAACAATTGGATTCACTAGATGCATAACAATTAGGATCTAATCTGTGGCAGAGATCCAGATGGGATCTTCTTGGCCTTATGATTACTATGCCTTATTTATATCTACCATTTCTATGTACTTCTCTTTCATTCTCCCACATTCTCATGGTAGGACTTCCTTTTCTATTTCATTTCTTGATTTATAAGGCCACTGCCTCACTCCTGTTATGCTAGACCCAGATAGAGACTAACATAGATCTTATGACTATAAAGAGCTAGAAATAAGACTTAACAAGGGTTAGTCTCAGGTACTAAGGATGATGCAGATGTAAAATGGCACTATAGTCTTATAGTGAAGATTAAGGATGAAGCTAGAACACTGGAACTAGCTAAGAATAAAAGTGGTACTTGCTAATGCAAGTTACAAGTGGGACTTCCTTAAAGAGTGAACTGAGGGTTCTAACAGACCTAAGAGGATGAGGCAGAAAGAACAATGTTAAGCAGATGAGAATAAGATAGAAGTAGCATGAGGAACATAAGGAAGATGGTATGCTACTTATACTAAAGAAAACAAGGTTGAGATTTAGTTGAATAAGCTGGAGAGAATGACTAATGGTTACTAAGTGATTCATATGGAAATGAATGGAATACAATGGAAGTGGAGTGTAAGTTATATCTGCTGACAGAAGAGAAGATTCTGGAATGAAAGAAGTCCAAAGATTTCAGAATATTACAAGAAAATATTAGAAATATATAAAGTATATGTTATATACTTAGCAGAACACTGCAGTCTTGTCATGTGACTGTGGGACTCACTTGCCTAAACAAGATTAACCCTAGGCAAAGGTTTGATTTATTATCAGAGTATTCCCTAATGTCAGATAATGGTCACATGATATGGCAAATCTCAGATGAGATCAAGATTTTATGCTGATGATATCTAATCTGTGGCAGAGATCCAGATGAGATCTCCTTGGCCTTATGGTGGCCATGCCTTATTTATATCCACTTTTCCTGCATTTTTCCTTCCATTCTCCCATATTCTCATGATATGGCTTCTCTTCTATTTTTCTTGATCCATAAGGTCACTGCCTCACTCTATTCTTTACCCCATGCTTTTCTTATTTAGATAATAAAAGTACTTACTGCTATTGGTGTCCAAAGATAGTAGCTTAGTTATCCTGTAGTGGGGACTATGCCTCTAAGTGAATAATATATATAGGATGGAAGAAACTCAGGGTTTCCCCAGTCTTGACCGCTTGTCATAGTTTCCTTTTTCCTTCTCTTTCCCTCTCTGATATGCAAAGACTTGCAGCCTCCCAGCTAGAAAGCTCCTCTTATCCCTCATCTTAACTTCAAGTCTAGTTAGGGGCCACTAGTTTAAAAGCCCTCTTGTTGAGTATTTGCTGTCATATACTGGTTCACATTGTTTAGGAAGGTGCCTGGTATGGTGCATAACAGTTTTAAGCTAGAAAAAAGAAAAAGAAATAAAGGATGATTATAACAACTCTCACCCTTTGTTCTATGCTTCTTTATTTATTAGCATGTGCACTTACTGCTACTGGTATCCATAGGTGGTAGCCAGTTATCCTATACTAAGACTATATACCTCTGCTACTAATATATAAGGGGTAGGGAGAGACTTGAAGTTTTCCCAGTTTTAATCACTTGTGTCTTACTCCCCTTTTCCTTCCCTCTAAAAGCATTAGTCATCATGCAGTGTCTAAAAGTCCTGTATTTCTTGTTTAAACTTATCCTTTCTCTTTTTGCCTTTGTTATTGGTATTTATTGTTGTCACATACTGGTCCATATTGCATATAGGAGACATCAGAAAGGTGTATAACAGGTGGAGGACAGCAAAGCAGGCAGTAAGCCAGGTTATGACTAGGTTGCCATTGTAGGCAGGTAGGGCATTAATATACTGCATAATTGACATGGTGGTATTCCAGAATATGACATTAAAAGCAGTCTTTCCCTTAGATAGTAGTTGATAATATATAAGGAGACTTAGGGCAATCTAGTCTTGACTACTTCATTGTTGAAGTGTACTAGCCTTGTGCTAAGTCTCCTTGCTCTCTAACTTGGTTCTTTTAACTCCCCTTATATTCTCTACTGGCCTAGTTTGGGGCCACTAGCCTCTAAAAGCCCTTTTGTTATTATTTTTCATATAAATCACTTACTGGTCCATATTATTGTAAGAAGTACCTTGACTTGATGCATAAAAATTTACATTGCATAGTCAAAGCTATGCAATTCTCAGATAGTAATATAGTGACAGGGCCAAAGTTAAGTTTCTTTAGACTTGAGCTCTTGTGCCACTAGCCTTCTTTGGCTCCTTATGGTCAACTTTCTTGGTCTCTGAGCCCTCTTTGGGTCATACTCCTTTCACTCTTACTCTAGCCCCTGTGTGGTTAGTATTTTCCCATGTTTCATCTCTTTTACTGCTCTGCTTAGCTCTTATTGCAAGTTAGAGTTGTAATGCTCATGATATGGGGCTATATTGAATGGAATTGTGTGGAAGTTTTGAGTGAGGTTGAGAGAAGAATGGATGCTGAATAGTATATAACAATTTGAAAGAAAGAATTGTTGCAAAGCATGGAGAATTCTGGAATTCTTTCAGATGAAATTATTTTTCAGCAAAATAATTGTTATGCAACTAGTGAACATGATGGTTTACAGCACATGACCATGGGAACTGTTGAGCACATGATGCAAATGGTTGCATAGTCATGTGACCAGGAGCACATGATCATGCAAACAAGTTGCCTTACAAGGATAACCCTAGGCTAAGGCTAAGTCCATATATCAGAGTATCCCCTTACACCAGGTATCAGTTACATGATGTGGCAGATCTCAGATGAGATCTAGATCCAGTACCCAATGATATCTGATCTTATGATCTAGATTAGGATCTGATCTGTGGCAGAGATCCAGATGGATCTCCTTGATCTTATGGTGGTCATGTCTTATTCATATCTAAAAACCAGTGTGCCTTCCATTCCTCCCACATCCTCATGATGTGATTCTCTTTCATTATATCCCTTGATCCATGAGGCCACTGCCTCACTCCTTATTCCTGATCCATGTTTTCCCCTCTTCTATTTAATAGAGCCAGTAGTGCTATTGGTGTCCATAGATAGCATAGCTTAGAGTAGGCTCCCTGTACTTGGTCTGTGCACAGACCCTGGCAATATACAAGGCAGGGGGTGCAAGCTGGAGAAACCCAGTCTTGCTCTCTTGACCTCTAGGCTGGTTATATAGTCTAATTACTTAGTACTACTGGCTATTGGTTTATACAAGGGCCCATTACTCATCCATTCTCTATATTGCCTAGTTAGGGGCCACTAGACCAAAATCCTCATCAGTTATCAAGGATAGGATAGGAGCATCCACCAAGGTCATCTTGAGTATCAAGACAGGACAGTAGATTACCATTTCAATAATAATTCCAAGCATATCTCTAGAAAAGCTCAAATCTGGTTTAAGAAGCAAGATATCAAGCTTCTGGATTAGCCTGCTCAATCTCTAGACCTTAATCTTATTAAACACACTTGAAGCCATTTAAAAAAATGCCTTTTAGGTTATAAGAGGGTATTTACAGGAGTTCATCAATTATGGAATAGAGTGGTGGTAGAGTGGGAAAGAATTTCTGTGAAGGAGTGTCAAAAATGGATAGAAAGCATGCCTAGAAGGATTCAAGCAGTTATCAAGGCCAAGGGAGGTTATATCAGATACTAAATACCATATTCTATTTAAAGTCAAAAAACTGTTCCAATAAGATGTTATTTTGATATGATTGCCATGTTATCAAAACATGACCTAATTAGTAGTTGTTAATAGCCATTGCATTTAGTGCAAAACATGCAAACATTGGGACAGTTTTTTGAGCCACTGTATTTGATGGCTCCTTCAATTTTATCATTTCTTATGCTATTGACCTTTCTGTTATAATTTTCTTCTTTTATTTTCCTTTTTCAGTTCTAGCTTCTGTTTTTTATGTAACCCAGATGCTTTCTTGTTATGTTCAAAAATTTTAGACTTCTTTTATTCCAGAACATTCCTTTAGTCAATGGTCATGGCCCATGGCTATTTCCATTACATTTCAACTGTTTTCTCATGGACTACTTAGTAACTTCTTGTTATGATTTTGGTTTCTTATTGGTGATGGTTAACCCTAGACAAGGGCTTATCGTTGTCGGTGTCGGTTGATGATTGAATTGTAATGAGAATAAGCAGTGATTAGGAGTGACTATTAGAACACTGTCCAGGTACTGGTACAAGTGCTCAAGACTGGGGAGTCTTGAGACGATATGCTACAGCTTATATATGGATAGCTACAGTGCATGGACCAAGATCCTGATGGGAGATTTCCCATGGACCCTGCATGGGGATCAAAAAGAAGAGAAGACACTGTGAGAATAGCCAATGGCTGAAAGAACTCGGTGCTTCTAAAATGGAAGAGAGCAGAAATGAAAAAGGGCTGAAAGACTTCAGGCTAACCCTAAGCCCTGGATCTAGACCTGTCATATGACCCGTCACATGCCTTGACAAGATTAGATAACCTCGTGGAAAGATAAGATAAGATAAGATAAAATGAAGAAAAGCGAAAAAGTGTATCATAACACTTCTGGTTATTCTTGCTAACTTATTCAACTAAGTTGAAACTCTATTCTTATATTATAAAGTAGCATATTTCATTTTCTTGCTCCTTACACTACTTCTACCTTGTCCTTTATCCTTAGCATTGGAAATCTATTGAGTCTCCTTATGTTATGTGCCCTGATAATCACTTTCTAGTCTTAGTAAGCCTAGCATTCTTGCTTATCTCTAAACTTTACTGAGAGGTTTCTGGTGCCATTCTGAATTTGTACCATGTCCTTAATCCCTAGGCTGACCACAGTTAATCCTTCCCTTATTCACAGCCCACAAGATCTACACTAGTCTGTATCTAAACCTTATATAATACTTTCAGTTTGCTTTAAAACTAGAAATTGTTGGAATATGTTAATTGCCTATGCTATACTGCTTACATAAGGTAGTAACTATGTCAGACCATTAGTTACCTTAGGATACTTAGTGACTACAAGTATTTTGCAGTATTCTGCAGTTTCAATAGTAATATTACTTCAATAACATTTTATATTACTCTACTGGATGAATCTAGTTCCCTTGTTCTAGGACACAACTGGCTCACCCACTGCAATCCATTGATTGACTGGGTATCAAACAGTATCTCAATCTGCTTACCTGTGTTATATTTTAGCATCATCTAGCCTAGATGCTATTTTTTTATTTTTACTATAAGCTAAGTTTTTCCTTCTACTTAGTATTTCTTTTACCTTTTTCTTTATCTAACCATATCTTTGATGCATTATGTTATGTACACTGCATTGCCTAAGCAATGCATGGAATATACAATGGCAGAACAAATGTCAAGTCTTTTTAGACTTAAGTAATTATACTACCAGTTCTTTTTCAGCTCCTGTGGTCTACTCTCTTAGTCCTCTTTATCTTTCCAAGTTTACTTTTTGACCCTTTCCCTAGCCCTTATTCAGGGGTTAGTGTTTTCCATGTTTCTCTTTTGTCTCTGTTGCTTTTTGTACTTGCTTAAAGTCAAAATCATAATAATCTGAACAAAACATATCAATATCTCTGAGCTTATCTCCATAGTCTCCAGAGAAATACTGGTCAAGTCTGGATAGATGATTGCTGAGAGTTTGTAGAGTGTTTAGGCTTGACCAACCTGCTGTCAAGTTTTAACAGACTTTCAAAATTGAATTAATGACATGTTAAATTAAACTGTCTATATCTCCATGGATACATAACCAAATTACATAATTCTTTTTTTGTTGTGTTGCCCTTGACATGTTCTTCTCATGAACTTCCCTTAGTTTGGCCTTATTTGTTCTTGTTGGTAAGCTATTAAACAAACATTTAGAAATTGCAAAACATTAACTCAATTTTGAAAGTCACTATAAGTTAAGGAAGACACTGACACTGACACAGATGCTAATAATAAATCTCATTTATTACTTAAGTTGAAAGCACATGAATTTCTCCTCTGGTGTAAGGCTGTAGCCAAATTAAAGCTCTTGCATGATTTTAACATTAAGAATATTTTAAAAGCATGCTATGTAATCTGAAACAGTAACTGGCTGTCCTATTCTTGATACTCAAGCTACATTGGTAAATGCTCCTATCTGTCCTGGGAACCCAGTGAGGCTTTTAGCTACCTCAAACTAGACAAATGAAAAAAGAATAAGATCACTACTCTTGTATAAATTAAAAGCCAGCAGAAAAAAGTTATTCTATATAATCAGCTAAAAGGTCAAGAGAGCAAGACTGGGGAAAACCCAGCTTGCATTCCCTGCCTTATATATTGCCAGAGTCTGTGCAAGTATAAAAGGCCTACCCTAAGGTCTACTATCTATATACACCAATAGTAGTAACTATTTAGCTATAGATAAGAAAAGGAAAATGCATGGAGCAGGAATAAGAAGTAAGGCAGTGTTATCTGAAATCTGCCACATCACATGACCAATACCTGTGCAGGGAATTACTTTAATATAAATAACTTAACCTTAGCCTAGGGTTATCCTTGATTAGACTACTCATTCACATAATCACATGCTTCTGGTCACATGATTATGCAACCATTCACATCACATGCTCTGCAGTTCCCATGGTCATGTGCTAGAGACCATCATATTCACTAGATATGCAATATAATCTAGAAATAATACTTTATATTTATTTGAGAGAAGACCTTTAGGATTATCTAGAATAGGTGGCTGGGTCTTGGATTTCTGGCCAGTCCAGTTCTTGTGAATACTAGATGGTGGGTATGCTGACTCAATATTTCAATGATGTTAAGATACTATGTAGGTTACCTTAATTAGTATTCTTTTGCCACTAGCTCCTTGCCACTAAGCTTCCTGGCCGATACAGTCGTTCTAACGCCCGACTGAGCCCAAGTATTATTTAATTGTGGAATTGGATGACTGACAATTATCCAAGGACTGGTGAAGGCCAAGTCCATTAACATCAAAGCGCTTTGAAATACCAAATTGGTTCCGCCCATAAGTACCTGTTGTGGGCACATATTTGTTCATGGGCGCTTCATCGATAGCGCCACGACCTTTGTCGCCGCGCATGTTTTTCCTTTCAACAAATTCTTGGAACAATGTCGGGACACCTCTCGATACCCGTGATTACATTTACCCCCAGCACTTCCCCGCAAACACCCAGCGGGGCAGGACGGCTTGATACCCGGAGCCAGAATGACAACAAGAATCAAGAAAGCTATCCGCTGGTCCAGACGCCCACTCCAATGTAAGCCCTCAGTCTACATACCGACGACGGTAACTGCCGACCAGTTCAAAATTTGAACCACAGCTACCGACACGCGGCACCCTCGGGACCATGGCCATGGATGGATTTCGATGAAGACGTGCTCAAAGTCACCCTACCCCAAAAACGGTCCATGGGTTCAGACACGGAATCCTGGTGTGGATACCCACAAAGTTTATTCCCGAATTGGACTGAGAGTCAAGTGAGCCGTTGTAAAATGTTGACGGAGTGCCGGGCTGTGGAGAGCACGATCTTCAAAGTGGATGTGCTTCACAATGACGAATTTAGCGAGGGCGACTTAAAAATGACTACAGTCGGTGGCGGTGAGACAATAGCCGCGTATTGGGCCTTGTTGGCGCGTCCAGTAAGTCACTCTCGTCTCTTGCTCCATCAACATTGAAAGTGAGAATGGTGTCGCAGAGGAATAAGAGTATTCGCGTACGAGCCATTTTTGTCAAGAATATGACCAAGGAGGTTTTGCAAATGTTGGGGACGAAGTATGTCTACCATTCCTTTTGGGTCTTTCGAAACCAAACTTTGCGCAGCTACCATATAGAGCCTTTTTTCTTCTCGTCTTCGACGAATTGGATACCCTCAAGATACCAAGAGAATCTGCAAAAACAAAGCGATCGTAAGTGCCTTTGCGCTTGTCTTTTGTCCTAAAACTTGGTCATGCCATAGACATCACTGTTGTACTTCCATTCATGCGCGTGATGGATGCGAGTGCAAGTCCATCACGCATGCCGCCAAGAGAGCCGGGGTCTTCATCGCAGGAAAAAGGTGTGTATTGCGTTTCTATTGTGTGTCGTCCCTAATTTGTTGTTGCAGTTGAACAAGTCATTGATACCCAATCTCCCATCTACCTGGATTCATGTATGCATTTGTTCAGCTGGGTCTGAGATAACTTATATGTCCCCAGGTAATCAGTATATTCTTCAAGACCTGCTCAGTGTCCATATGGTCCGAGGTGTAGAAACCAGTACTATTATATCATACCACCCGGAGAGCCGTATGGCGACAGCAGAACAGCTCCACCGCCTTATTAAGCGTAGTGGTGACAGCGTCTACTGGTCAAAGATTTTCCACAAGTCAAAAGACCCTACCTTTCTGTTTTTGTGTTTTTTGTGGTATGCCATGTACCAGTGGGACGAGGTTTTCGAGACTCTCTATGCCCACGTTAGCAATCTGGTAAGTATGGTATCAGCGATGGGGGTCTACGCTGCATCTGTCGCTTCACAGGAACAATTGATTCTCGACAGCAAAAATATCAGGGAGACACGGCACTTGCACATTTTGCAAGCACATCTATTGTACTATCGAACCCTCCTTGAAGATTTTCGGAAGTCTATTGTCTTTGTGCAAGAGACTTCAAATCCTGCACTGATGGATATGGAACGAGATGAATCGAAGAAAATCCTAAAGATTGAAATCGACTACCTTCTCTCGGAGGTCGAGAGGCTAGAAAGTCAAAGATCCATGCAGGTGATGCGATTAAAGAATGTCATAGACCTGGTATGATTCATCTGGTTGCATCGTCCATCGTTGTTAAATATGCATTCTTAGTCATTTGCAACTGTCAACATCGAAGACAGCAAGTACATGAAAGACTTGACGATCGTAAGCGTCCGAGACTCGGTCGCGATGAAACAAGTATGTGCTTGCTTTCATTGGCAGCTACACACTCCAGAGAGCATTGACACTATTTTTAGATTTCTTATCTAGCGATGATTTTCTTGCCCGGGAACTTCTTGGCTGTAAGTATTTATGTCGGTCCAACCCCTTCGTTTTCTCACAGGAGTTGCACAGAACGTGTTCTGTATGAATATCATCGAGATCAATCCTAGTGGCGGAGAGACTCTTGCTCACTATGCCGAAGGAGCGGTCAGCCTAACAGCCTTTGCTGCGTGGGCCGTCATTGCCCTTCAGGTTGAAAGTCGTTTCTTTCCGAGTGGCAGCACTGTTTGGAGGCGGGCAGGTTGGCCCTTGTTCTTCGTCTGGGATTGCTGGTTTTGGGTGTATCGCCAGAGATTTGGATTTGATAGGAAGGAGAAGGCGGCATGACGATGACTTGACGATCCTAGCTAACTGTACTTTTATTGTAACACTGGTCGTGCGTTTTATATATAAGAGGACCTGAAAACGCTGGCATGGGTGCAGCATATTGTCACAACAAAGGTTTACGCCTCTATCACCCATCGATCATCAGTGCGTGCCACCATCAGACAATGTACACTGTAACATTCCACCAGATGTCCAGAAACGGATTGGGTCGCGCGCTGTACAGACGACGGACTCAGGTGATCGCTTTCAATCGTCTAGACGTTATATCATATCAACTAAATGGCGCAGGGAGGGCAGCAATCACTGTAGATGTCAGTGGCACATGCCACAAGAATGATTAATGAATGAGCACAAAAGGAAAAGTTTGAGATGTACCATATGGAATAATGGATTAATGACGCATAGCAGGTTACCGACAGAGCGGACCTAAGCGTGCACCCTAGGGACTAAATTCATGACCCCTAGTGGTAATAAGAACACGCAGACCGCGCATTTTCTACTTCCTCTCGGTCTCAATGGTGCCCCAAACTCTGCCATCCCCTGTGGGCGTGGGCTCGGCATCACGAGTGCCCAAACACGGGTACGGTATTTATTATGCAGCCTTGCCTTGAGTACTTATTGCCAACCTATCGCTGTTGGTCCCACACCCAGGCGAGTGAGGCGCGGTGAGGTATGCGAAGATTGATCCACGCCAGCCGTCCTCTCTGGAAACTGGTGACAAGTGAACACCACAGGCTACGAGCCATGCGTGATGTTTACGCCGTTCGTTCACCCTCCCACCCTCTTCAGGCGCGTTTCCGTTCGTGTGAACGGTGCGAACACCATCTGGCACGTCTTTCAAGATTCAGCGAGGACAATGTCCGATAGGGGACGTTCGTCTCACCTGTGCTCAACGGTCTAAGGCAAACTCACGGTCTTTATATACTTGTAATGCATTTTGTCTGGTCGGACGATTACTCACATAGTCCTCCTTTCACCAGACCACATTCTTGGCGTGACTCTACCTGCACCAATCTTTGTCGTCGTTGGCCCTCAGTCAGTGCGCAGAGCCTGATCGGTGACGCATGACGATCGCAAGCTCACTAGACAAGCCCGCGCAGCAAGAAAAAAAAATGGCGTACCCACTTGATCTCCAGCTTTGTCATCTTATGGGTTCATGGATGACCCACTGCGCGGGCACCGCTGGCCCCAGCTCCATTGCGATTTCATCTCCACTCGCCCTTGTTCCGCCACATCGTACCGGATGTTGACCCTGGGCTGTGTATAAGACACACCCTGTCAAGCATGCGCAGTACTCCTCTCAGATGCGCCAATGCGAATGGGTTTACGGCGCTCGTGATCGCAGTAGGCACGACGCTCATTCAGTGGCCAGTGTTCCATATGGCTCGACCGGGCATTGGCATGGGCGTACAGCAAGGCATCTCGAATCCAAACATTCCATCTTCGCCCTGGGCATGCCACAAAGCCCATCACGAGGTACCCGCTCACCATTCCCGGTCCCATCGGCGTGCGTCTTGGCGCGCCTGATCATCCAAGCCTTTCCGCGAGGTGCAACAGTACGTGGGGAGGTTTTACCTCGGTTGTTGTCTTGAAGCTCACCCCTCGTGCACGTGTCGCCGGGTATGGTTTGTCTCTTCCGAACCGGATTCTCACTATGCGTCGGTCGGCCGTCCACGTACAGCATCGCCTTCGCATAGTGAAGTGGGCGTGAAACGGATGCTCACTTACTGGCTTGCTTATTACGATGGGTCTCTACTGGGGTCCGAGACGCCACGGGCACCATGGCTATTCTGTACGTATTTTTTCTAGATACCGCCCTCCATTGGCAGTCGGAGATGAGGGGGTGGGTCATCAAAGAAACGGGATCACGCTCATCCCTACTTTTTCGGCGCCATATCGAGTTGGCTCAGGTTCCAATTTCGGTTTAGTTATGGTCAGTACAGGTTGCTTAATCAGAACCTCCGCTGACCCTCGTGTAGGCCTCGCTAGGCTCGCAAAAGTCGTCAAAATGTAACAGAACAATGCTTCTACTAACGATATGGGTTCAAGTTGAAGTACAGCGACGGAGAGTGTGGTTCTCCGTCTGCCTGCATCGCACTGACGGCCCGAGAGATCCGAGGTCATTTTCCCATGCCAATGTTCGAGGAAGAGTTGGTGATAGTGTGTGGCCTGACCCTGCATGATCGTGGCTGGTTCTGATGCGCGCAAAGTCCATCAAGGTCAGCCTGACAGAACCAACGAGCCACCGTCCTTGAATTAACTAGCCAAATCGCCTGACTACACCCCAGATACATATTATTTAATAAAAACAGTCGGCTTTTCCTCAGTCAACAGCAGGACCCCGTCAGTCGCTCGTGCGATTTACTCTTCGTCAATCCAAGCCTGATCGTCTCCGAGGGACCTGGCACACGTAATGTCCTTGCGTCAACAGCGTCCTCGTATTCCCATCGTGTGACGACGCGCCAAGCAATATACTCGAACACCTCGCGCACACCTTCCCCCGTCTTTGCAGAGGTGAAAAATAGCCTGGGACCCCTCTCCGGTGGCCGAGGATGACGATGCGGTGTCGTCGTGTCCAATGCAGGGGCGAAGACAGACGGTGTTGGCGTAGTCGAGCCTACTCGGTTGTTGCCACGTGCAAACAAGCTTGGCGTGATCGTAGGCGCCGAAGAGGACGTGCTCGACATCGAAGATGAACGTCTTTGCGCCCTGGCGGAGGGCGACAATTGGGACGACACCGACGGAGAGAAGAGGGACGAGCGAGCGGACGTATATCCATCGAATAAAGACGAGGAAGGGGTATAGTAGGACGTGCCGCCCGTATGTGTGGACGTTAGCGTGCCGTTATTAATATTGATGCTGCCCCACGAAGAACGCTTTTTCAAGTGGCCCCTGCGAACGTAACAGTTGATATCGATGGATTGCGATCGCGACTGTGAGAATGAGAGTATATCTATATCAGAGCCCTCGTGAGGAGGGGTCGATTCTTCCGAGGTGACCTCTTCGATGGTGATAGGCACCTCTTCGATGGGCGAGGAGGGACGGGGTGATGTTGGGGGTACGAGCTCGTCGAGAAAATGAATCGCCTGGGCCTCAGAAACGATCGACATCGATCCAAGAAGCGTCGGACTGACGAGATCTGTCTTGTTTCCAACGACGACACAACAAAAGTCCTCCAGCGCATCGTCATTGAGGGGTGCCCGTTCACGAAACTCTTCCCACCATTTTTTAAGCCTAGTGAGCGTGTCGGGCTGGTTCACGTCGAACATGAGTAACGCAGCGTCCGCACCGCGGAAGAAGGCCGCAGATAGGCTAGAAAACCGCTCCTGTCCGGCGGTGTCCTGCATCCGACATTTCTTTGAGTCAGCCTGAGCAGACGGAAAAAGATGCTGACCCAAATCTGAAGGGTGACCACTTCGTCCGGACTGGCTGGATGCGGTAACGTTTTTGCGATAAAATCAGCGCCAATGGTGGCTCTGTAGCCCGTAGAAAAGCGACCTGAAACATACTGCGCAAGACACCTCGTGATTACGAATTTTTCGGATGTTCCGAGGACACCAACCTGAGTGCGAAGACTAGTTTTACCAACGCCTGAGGCGCCGATTACTACGAGCTTGACCGTTGGCATGTGCGGCGATGGTGCGCGTTGCGTAGAATGGCATGTGAGGGAGCCAAGATCATCTGGACTGAGCACAAGTGTCGCTAACAGCACTGCAGCCGATGCCAAACACAGGAGCGAAACAAACACAACCAAAGCTGTCCGACAATCTCATTGTAGATCATATTACAGATTTTTAAAACGAAAAGCTCGACAGACTGCTGTCCTTCTGAACGCTGGTTAGACGAGAATGGATGATGGCACACCACCACCCCCAGATCACGATGTTTCTCCCCCGCCGCCACCGCCAGTAGCCATCTCAGGATCTCCCACCGATTTCTTGAAAGGCGTCGTTGGGAAGCGTGTCATCGTTCGTCTGACGTCTGGTGTGGATTATCGCGGTCGGTTTTCTATACTCGAGCCGTCGCACCCCAGAGCTGACCCTTCTTTGCAAGGCATTCTTTCGTGCCTCGACGGGTACATGAACATTGCTCTCGAGCAAACCGAAGAGCACGTGAACGGCACCGTCACGAACAGATATGGCGATGCGTTCATTCGAGGAAACAATGGTGAGTGTCATTCAGAGCATAAAATTCGTCCATCTTATCTTGGTCCCTCGCCCCAGTTCTGTACATATCGGCCGCAGAGTCATTTTAACCTGTCAGATCGACCGCGCCGATGTCACACCTCCCTCTGCATTTTAAAACGAGCCCCTCTGAGTTGTCAAACTAGCCTCCTCTTTTTTCGTTTGACAACAGTGAATCGGGAATTACGTTCGCAATCCACATCTGAACCGATCCTGTTCTGTGACCCAGCATGTCAACGTCACTCTTGCCGACACTATAAAGAGCTTGTATCCCAAGCCATTCAATCCTGTCCTTTGGATGGCTATGGGCCCTGCCGTGAGACCCTGTTTATTAGCCCGAGTCCAAAAACCCTGATTCATTTGGCGAAAAAAAAAAATAAGAAGAATTCAAATTCGTGAACCGCCAGTTTCAAGCTATTGGTTTATATTCCGAGACCTCTGGTGCCTAGCACTGCCCTGTCCGTTGTTCGGGTCGGATGGATGTCAGATAGGAAACGCAGACGAGCGTTTGCCTAGGTCCGAGATGTTTGGACTCGATGGACAGCGACATTATTTAATGTTCTGATGCGACCGCAGCAGCGTGCGGGCTGTGTCAACAAGGTGGAGCCCCGGCCTGTAAGGAAAGAAGAAATAAGTATACGTGCGTGATGTCCAATGTCGGTTATCGTACCTATTGCGAGGCGCTGCTGGACACCCAGCCGTGGCGTTATTCTGATCGGAGGTCGCAGACTAAGATATCGAGGTACAAATCTGACCAGCCATCTGCCGCAGGTATCCGCAGGCACGGGAGTCAAAGTAGGCAAATGTACCTGGAACACTCGGACCCCCTGCAAGAAATCAGGACAGTGACTTCCCAGAAAGCAATCCGAGAGCGCCTCTCAATTGAACGACTCATCTCTGAACAGAAAGATCACCTCGATTATATAAACACAAAATTTGAATACACAAGACACTACTTGACGACAGGAGCAAAACATGGGTTAGGAGATACAAAACAAATTTCTTGATCAACCCGGCATCGTACCCGTTCGGGAGGGTCGTGAGAGTAGCCATGAAGGTAGTGAAGCAGAACCATGTAAAGGACATCCGTCTGCTCAGAGGGATATTTGCGCGCAGCATATCGAGGGTCGTACCGACAAATCGATGGTTTAAAGGAACGGCGGGTCGAAAGAGTATACATTCCAGTCGGAGGTCTCGCATGCGCTATAGCCGTAACATCGAAAAAGCACTCGTCAGCGCAACAACGTCGCACTCGTCGAAAACGACGTCAGAAAACCGATCTTGGGCTTCGAACAACGCCAGGGCGCGTATGACGCTCGGAATATGGTCCGGGGGGAATTCTCGTCGCAACAAGGTGCTGCAACTGTTGCAGAGCGTACTGTCCTGTGTAGCCTGGTCTGGGAAGCGTCAGCGGCAGACCAGCCCGATAAGACACTTACGCTGACGAAACTCGTGGATTCACGTCCGTAAAATGTATCGATGGATGGCAATGGTGATGGAGAATGTGTAGTGGACCATTCGGGCGGCGAGACATCGTCAGAGTTTGATTCGCTGCTCGCAGACGGCATCACGCATTGTTGGTCGATAGTGAACGCATCGTCGTCCACAGGGTATAGCGAGATCTGAAAAGGAGAGTGTATGTGGTGACGGTCCTGTTTGCTTGGTTGAATCTGCACTCCTAACTCTACGATGACGACAGAACTGACCTCGGTTCCCAACCAGGCAAACTCTGTTTCGTCCGCGGGAAGCAGAAACCGAAGTCCGTCCTCTTTTTGATCATAGAATGTGGGTGGGAGAGCGCAGGGCGGCCTACGGAAGCGCCAATTACTGGACCCGGGGATGATTCCGCTCTCGATGAGCCTCTGTGAGATAGGGACGAAGCAAAAGACGCCCGTGCTTGTCATGAACAGTGAAAGTAGTGTCATTCTACGTTTTTATGAAGAAAAACCCCCCGGATTGGATGGACTGGTGGTACGAAGACGAAAGCAAAACAACCAGACGACCTGGGAGGCGTCGCACCTTTCTGTTCACGTGGACGAAAAATCAAACACCGGCAACTTGGCAGCTGCTAAACCATGTTTAGTCGCCGGCTGTGCACCTTTTGACTGACGACTAGCGCTGATGTCTTCTAGGCCAGTGGTCGCTCCCTTGGTGAGCTCAACCGATGTATTCAAACCAGATATTTTCAAAGGAAAAGTCTTGTTCTGCACGGGAGGCGGGTCTGGGATATGTAAATCCATGACAGAAGCTATCGTACGTCGGCGTTCACCATGTCGCATCGAACTCACCCTTCCCGACATTCAAGATGAGGCACGGGGCCAGTGCGGTCATTGTAGGGAGAGGGTAAGGGCATATTTACTTCCTTCCAGGTGGGGACCAACCTAGCAGACTATCATCCAATTCAGCCTCGAGAGACTCACGGAAAGCGCCAACGAGCTCTCGCAGACCACAGGCTCGGCATGCATATCTGCGCAGGCCGACGTGAGACAGCCCCGACAGCTCAAACTCGCGGTCGCCAAGGCGATCGAGACGTTTGGGCGCATCGACTTCGTCATCTGCGGTAGGTAGTTTGCTCTCCGTTCGAACTCGACGGATATTTATGTATGGGTTCGGGGACAGGCGCAGCGGGTAACTTTCTCGCATCTATCGATGGGATGTCGGAGAATGCGTTCAAAGCCGTCGTGGAAATCGATACCGTACGTTCGCCGCTCACCCGTCCACATCACACTCAAGGGTCATCTCGCCCGGTATTACAGTTGGGAACATTCAACACCATCAAAGCTACGTTACCGTGTGTCCGTGAATCGCACGGCTCATATATTCACGTCAGCACAACGCTACAATACAATGGTACTTTATCAGCTTTTCCCCAACTTTTGCGTCGCGAGGCTAAATCGTTTGTCCCCCTTCGCCATCAGGGACGCCTTATCAGAGTCACGTTTCAGCCGCTAAAGCTGGGGTAGACGCTCTTTCGGCCGTTCTGGCGATCGAAGAAGGTCCTCGTGGCGTACGCTCTAACGCCATCGCTCCAGGACTAATCGGGCAGACTGAAGGCATGTCCCGACTTTCCAACCAAGCAGCAGACAGAGCGGCAACCTTTCCGCTCGGTCGCATGGGTCATTTGAACGACGTTGCCAACGCTGCGGTCTTTCTTTTTAGCGACGCTGCGTCGTACGTTACGGGCCAAATATTGCCCGTCGATGGGGGATACGAGCACTTGAGGACGACGCAGTTTCCGTACCCGCAATCCGTACTGGACCCTGAGAGCATCAGACACATGATTAAACCCAGGCTGTAATGTCGTCCCTCTTCGCATCGTACGGTGTACTTGTCGTTTGTAGCGCTCCAAATAGGTCACGGAGTGTCGAGAACGGCATAACCCCTGTACTCGACGGCTAGAATGGAAAAACAACAGTGCAAATGTTTTTCACAGCTTAGGGAATCTCTGCGTGCCCAGTATCCGAATTGAGGCGTTTCCTGCTGCACAACGCTGGCGGGTAACACGCGATCGCGTCAGACGCAAACAATGAACGTTCGCCCCAAATAGCGACGCACATGGTCAATGCGAGACAGTCAGACGAGACGTTCACCGGACACATTTCTCCTGTTGTTCGTATCGGTCTGAAGAACCAAGTCTTCCAAATCTAATCTATCGAATGAAAAGAAAACAACAACAACAATGTTTCCATTTACGACTCCCACTATGCGCTAAATGACTTTTTTTCTCTTTCGAAGAATACAAAAGCCACCACCACTTAGTTGAGGAGTTCTTGGATCAAGGTCAGCAATGTCTGGACAGTACTGGAAATCAGCGAGAGAAGAGATGTTATCACGGTAGAGCCAGGGATATTGAGATTGGTGACAAGCTGGTTTACGGCATTACTAGAAGGAAGAGAGAGAAAAAATCAGCAAATAGGGAAAACGACATAGGAGAGCGTTTCGTACAGCAACCCAGAGATTACACTCTTGAGCGTGCCAGTAGGGTTACCGGCGAGAGAAAGAAGGGTCGTGACCAAAGTGTTCAAGACGTAAAGTATTGCCTAGCATTGAAAAGAAAAATTCACCCATCAGCCATGTTCCCAATATTATCCATGGATGCACTCACAGCAACGAGATCGTCGATGGCCGAAACGAGGCCCGAGACATCAAGGTTAGTGTAGTCGACACTGGTTTCATCTTCCAGTTGCCCTACGGCATACAAAACAACTCCAGTAATGTCAGAGACGATGGTAGAGACAGTATTGAGGTCATTCGAGACGGAATCCGATTGGCAAATGGAGGCTATTGATGGAGGTCGTGAGTATAGAACCAGACCGTAAAAATGTGGATAGACATACCGAGCTGGTTGCCGAGGTGCTCGATTTCTGCACTCGCGTTCGCGACGATGTTGATCACAGGCTGGAGGGCAGACTCATCGCTGCGGATTGCAATAGACGAAGTCTCTGTGTTGCTGGAAGGAGAGGTAGGAACGGCGGCAACAAGGCCGGTGGCAGCAAGAAGAAACGTAGGGATAAACGAGAGGACGCGCATGACGAGGGGGGTATGAAGAGTGACGAGTATCGAAAAAGCTTGCTGGTTTACAAGAAGCTAGCGTTCGACAATGGGCCTTCCTCCGATGGTTTTATAGGCTTTTGAGGGATCATCGAGTACGGCAGCCTTGATCGCGTATGCGGTAGGATGATGGATAACTATCATCCGAGTGTCACGAAAAGTTCTTGGTTGAGCAGCGTACGTCAACTGGCAGACCCAATGCAGGTCTTGTTTGCAGAAGCTTCAATTTTTTTTTTCGTGGACCATACGAGACCTGATTGTGCCTAATGGGTTCAGCTGCCCATGTTCGGGAATGGTCTTGAACTGCGCGCAAATCGAGCTGAGACACTACCTCGTTCATGCACGTAACACGTGGCGCGGCTCGCTTGGCTTGTTCGGTCTAATGGTTTTCGTAAGATCTGTGGGATTCCATCCTCGGAAGGAGTCGTATTCGGGACGTCCACATAGCATATCAAGGTGGGCGATCGAGGAGTGTCCCCCCCCCTACTAGAGCAACAACCGTTCGATCTTCTTTAGCAGAACTCATCTTTGAATGTGCGATAACTCGTCGTAGGGGGAAATGGGACATGAATGGGCGGAAATGATAGGCCCGCGCTGGGTTACAATGGGAGGACGTACAGCATCCTGAACGCCGCCTTCGAATGGTTCCTTTTTTGCTCCACACCTGGCTCTCGATTGGCCACATCGGACTAGTCTCGGTACCAGACAATCTGGCTAGTCTGGACAACTCCGGACCATGTTATATCTCGTTTCCTGGAATAGATGGTGTCGAGATTTCGAGCGCGACTTACGGAAGAACTCGTCCTGATTGGGATAGGCGGTTGTACACTTCACGTACTATCTGACGCAAGTGGTTTATGCTCACCGGAGCCGACGGCATCGCGCGACTGGGATGTGTTGATTATATCCTGTTCCCGACATGGCCTATGTGGAAACTGGACTCCTAGCAGGAACGAGCTGATCGCCGTGCGGACTCCCTTCCACAAGTCGCACGCGACAGCCATTCCGTTGTCTCGTACAGACTCCTTCGTTCAGGTCGTAGGATGCATGCGGACTTTCGAAGAGGTGGCACGTTCTGCGTCAAACTAGTGAGCCTAGAAGTCTGTTCGTCGGATACCAGTGGGAATGCTGGCACACAAGCGCTGTCGGTCCCACCAGAAACACAGATACATTTCGGCGAGACAATAAACACGGCTGGGCGTTTGCTTCTCGGAGGCGTGCCTGGTCGTGGAAGGTTGGCGTCGACTGATGACGCCATCCCTCGCTTGACGCGATGAAAGCAGGAAGCAAACAGCGCTGGGTTCCACTTGGGAAAATGGAACCAAACGCGATGTTGGACTCCAAATAAACTCCGAAATTGAATGGATTGACGAGTCAAACCAGCTGATGCTCAGTGGTGTAGGGGTTGACGGTCTCAGTCGTGCGCGAGCAGCAAACTAACGGTATATTTACCTGACGGACGGTCTACATGCATGTGAGCGCAAGTAGGTAATTCGATGTCAAGTGTGACTCACCTCAGTCGTGCGCGAGCAGAGTGCGTTCGTGGCGCTTGTTAATCTGACAGTATTGCCTGGCGACAGAGGCATGTTCTGTAGGGGACGGAGTCATGTACTCTCGCGTGCACGTTCTCTCGCCTCGCCGACGAGTGTCCCATTATTACATAATTATTCCGAGTTTGGTAGAAGGAAACGCGAAAAGTAGGCGTCGTGTCTCCATCACAATGGCCGCTCGAATTCCCCCTCAAGATCCTACATCGCTGTCCAACTACACCAAGATCGCCACGGCCAACGTGGTTCTCGAGTGGACGATTGATTTCGAGAAGAGGTACATCTATGGATCAGCAACACATCAGTTAGTTGCAACAGAGGATGTCACCGAGGTGATGTATGTATGTTCTGCAGCATCTCGATCATGAGCTTCACTTGCGGGTCTGAAAGCTTCGACACGCATGCACTGGAAATCGGATCGGTCGAGGTGAATGGAAATGTTGTCAAGGTCCGTTCTCATCTTTCCTCGTCGATCGATCAATCGATCTCAGCTTTTCTTGACGGCTCATGCATTGTCAACTCAGACACAGCTGGATCCAGAGCATCCGGTCATGGGATCAGCTCTCCACGTCCCCCTTCCACTCACTCGTGCAAAAGAAACCACGTCGGTAAGAATCACGTATGAGACAACCGAAAAATGTCCTGCACTGATGTGGCTTGAAAAAGAGTATGTTGACTGTCGATCTATCGGTACATTACTCATTATTGTGTCCACGATTGATTAACTCGTAGGCTGACGGAGGGGAAGAAGTTTCCTTACTTATTCAGCCAATGCCAGCCGATTCATGCGCGTAGTTTGGCTCCCTTGCAAGGTAACTTGGATCAGAGCTTGTTCTGATCGCCACTCACCATCGCGCTTCAAGATACACCGTCCGTGAAGTTGGCAAGCGTAATATTTGTGTGAATCCATACCCAAACTCACCACCCTTGTAGACTTACAATGCAAAAGTGACTTCCGTCCTCCCGGTCCTCCTTTCTGCCAAGCGCGTGTCGCCACCTTCGGATGGACCACCACACGGGGGAATGATTATCGGGAAAGACGAGGTGACATATGAATACAAGCAGGTCCGCATGCTTTCCGGTCCATGAACTAAGTATGTGTGCTAATTCTGTGACTGCTAGGACGAACCTATTCCCTCTTATCTTCTAGCGATTGCTGCGGGCAACTTACACTACCGTCCTTTCGTAGTGCCAGAGGGGAGGACGTGGCGGACCGGTGTATGGACAGAGCCAGAACTGTTGCAGGAGGCTTACAATGAGTTTTGTGATGACACCCCCCAGTATGTTCTACAATTCTGGGGGGCATTTCGCACCATAGCACTTATTCGCAGATACCTTGCTGCCGCCGAAGACCTCGCAGGTCCATACAAATTCAGGGTCTATGACTTGCTCATACTCCCGCATTCCTTTCCTTATGGTGGCATGGTAGGATCTTCTTCTGTCATACGAGTACAGTAAAGCATCTCATGCGGGCATCCCAGGAAAATCCTTGCGTATCCTTCATCACTCCCAGTGAGCTAACTATCATTGTCGACGGAATTTCTTTCTCGAATTAAATCTATTTCAGCACTTATCACGGGTGACAGGTCATTAACGGACGTGGTCGTCCACGAACTCACCCACTCTTGGTTCGGAAATGGGGTCACGTGAGTGCCTGTGCTTGCCTTTGCTTTACAAGAAATCGAGCCGACTTCAGTCACGCCCATGCCTCACACTTCTGGTTGAACGAAGGCTGGACGACTTATATCGAACGACTGTTACAAGAACTTATACATTCCCCTGGACACCGTGGCCTGTCGTACGTCACTGGCTACAAAAATCTTGTGGACGCACTGGAACTGTTCCAGCCCACTCCGAAATACCAAAGGCTCGTCATTGGATTCGACATCGGTGAAGATCCAGATGGGGCCTATAGTCGCGTTCCCTATGATAAGGGCGCAAATCTGATTCTGCTGCTTGGTGCGTCAGACGAGCATGTCGGTTTACCGCGTGTGCAAACCAATTTGTCGCAGAACGAACGTTGGGTGGTATCGATGTCTTCCTTCCTTATATCAAAGCGTATGTCAAGACCTACATGGGCCACAGCATCACAACTACACAATGGAAGGATCATTTGTATGCCTTCTACGGTGACCGGAAGGACAAGATCACAGCCCTCGACAGCATTGATTGGGAGGTACGTATTTTGGCTGTGATCAAAGAGGTACACTAGTACATACATCATACAGGCTTGGTTTTATGGTGAAGGAGTGTTGTTGCCGACGAAGCTGGAGTATGACATGACGCTCGTCAACGTTGCAAACGACCTGGCAGACCGCTGGGATGCCTCTCGCAATGTCGATGACCCGGGAAAGCTGGACTTTAGATCTTCCGACATCGCGGTACTCGACAGCCAGCAACGAGGTGACTTGATTTACAATGGCCTGCTGTTTGTAGTAGTACTGATCATGGAGTGTACAGTCGTGTTTTTGGAACGCCTAGAGACTTATGCAGCCCTTCCGTTGGACCATCTTCTCTTGCTTGACGCAATCTACGGGTTTTCACAGACAACTAACTGTGAGATTCGCATGCCGTTCTTCCTCGTCATGCTTAAAGACCCCGGCTCCCCGGCGGCCAGGCGATTCGTGCAGCCAGTTCTTGAGTGGGTGACTGGCAAAGACACTGGGATCATTCAAGGGCGGATGAAATTCTGTAGGCCGCTATTCAGGGCCGTGAACAAGGTTGATCGCGAGATGACGCTCGCGGCGTACTACGATGCTCGAATGTTGTTCCACCCTATCGCTCGGAAGCTCATCGCGCAGGTATGCTCGGATTTGTTGGTGCTCGGTGACGACCATGAACTTGACTAATGGCTCATCGGGTGTTATTCTTTTTGTTGTAGGATCTCGGTTTGAGCACTGAAGTCCACTGATGGTAGTTGGGGTCCGCTGTTCGGCTAGGCCGTGCTTCCGTTTGATGTTTATCTATGCGACATTCTCGTGTTTGACTGAGTCTCCGGGTGAAAGATGGTACCGTGAACGTGTTGTATGGTGTGGATGTGCGTTGGCGGTGAAACCTAACCTAACCAGAATTTTGGTAGACGTAGTCGCGTAGCGGGCAGCAGCAACAACGTCCGATGGAGAAAGACAAAGGCAGACGAGGAGGTCCCTCGAACTGGGGGCATGACGAGTCTAAAACCGAGTATTACGCTTACCCTCGTTCTCTGCTCTCCCGGCGTAAGGGAGAGTCCGGGCTCGGTCTGAACAAAGGACTTTCAGAACCAGAAAGAAAAAGAAAGAAAGAATGCAAAATAGTACGCCGATGTGATGAGCATGGGTCGATCCCACGAGTGTGACTGTTGCATGGGCGATTACGGCAAAATCGAGCAGCCCGCCCTGGCTGACAGACATTATGATGGAGAAGGTGATATAGATGGTCCTATCGATGGGGACGTGATGCGGATGCGGCTTCACGTAGCAGTCTCTCCACGATAGGGGTTCAGCAACTGCCCTCTCGCGGGACGAGATCTTGTTGTGATGGACCACCGTCCACGCTGCTTCTGCTAGCTCTGACGCATTATCATTGAGCCCTTGATTACCTTGCGTTTTGTTAACACCTCGAGGTCAGCGTGTAGGTTTGTTCATGTTATCTAACCTTACGCAGGCGAGACGACAAAGCGCACGTACCCGGAATTCGCTGTCAGTCGGTGCTCCTGCACACAAGTTCCTGTGCGCGCAATCTACGTACTCGGACACGCCGCCTGATGCGATGGGTGCGGACTGGTGGGATTCCGTTGGCGCAGCCAGGTCGACGTTCATCACTCCACGGCACCCCGCAACCCCGACTCCACGATCTCGAGCTGGTTTGCCAAGTCCCTGGGGTAGGGCTGTACGCCGACACGCCAGTCTTCTTGATGGCTCCAACGTCTACGTCGGCTGACCCGCCTGCTCTCCTGGCGCTGTGAGTGCGAGATCGGACGGGCGACCTGTTCCGTGTGTTTGATGAAGATGAAGGGCATGCCAAGGTCGACATGTTGCATGACTCGGTCAGACCTACCTCATGCAATTACTGCATGGCGTACGGAGATGAAAGAATGTGTCTCTTACGCCTGCCGCTGCCTCAACGCCACGGCAGGACTTGGACACGTCGGAAAGCCGTGGGCTACTGGACACCCGAGCGTCTATACCTTGCATTCGAGCAGTGGACGCCCACGAGCTACACGACAGTCTAATCTACCATCATGCGACACCTTCTGCTAGATGTGCGCCTTGCGGGAAATGCACGGGACCCTCGTTAAGCCTATATTCGTTGGGGCTTCCACCAAATCCACTCATGTGCACCCTATTTCTGTGTTGCTTCATGTTGATCACGAGCCGAGGTGCAAAACAATACGGAAGGAAGGCCTGGAGCGCCATCGACATAGCCATATAGGCAGTCTGTGGTGTTGATTTAGTTTATGCACGTGGACCTTTGGCATCAACGCTTTAGATCGCATACTGACCGATCCAGAGCTGACATAGTTTCCAACATCCAAGAGGGTGGCCCCGGCATTACTGAGAACATTGCATGAGATAGGCAAATGATCGATCCGCGAGACAGACCTACATTGCAAAGTAAATCGTGCTGTCCCGAACTAAGATTTGGACGAGGTCGTTCACTTTCCACGTTCCGGGTTCCCTGGAACGCCAGGACACCCAAACATCGGCGACGAAGTAGCTGAACGCAAGGACAAACAACAAGATCTCAAAACCCATGGCAGGTATTTGAGAGTACATCAAGAAGCGTTGCGACGGAATCTTGTCCCCGCACATATAGCTACCGAGGATGTGGGATTCGATGGCTAGACAACGAGCTTCGCGTGAGCGACCGACTGGCTCTTGTATGTGGCACCTACAGGTAAGGTGGCTTCCGGGACCTATAGCAAGTAGTAACAGAGTGATGGACGCAGCATATCTCGCAATGAAGGCGGACACCATGATGGCCAGGACTCCTTTTGGCGATTTCAAGAAGCTGCTTGGACTGAGACTTAGAGCGTATATCCTTTTCATCATAATGACTATGGACGCGCTGTCAAATTATAGCGCCGGTGGGGTGCAATGTTCAAATGGCGTACTGTCCATGGCAATCCGAAAAACGTATGGACCCCACTCGTGAACCTGATATAATACGAGACCTGATGGTCGAAGCATCATCTGTCGGTCGCACCAAATTACTGAGAACAAAAAACTCACATCTAGAAGAGATCAAGAAAGGGTATAATGATAGAATGGTCAGACTCTTCTACAGGATGCACCAGGAACTTCTTACCCCTGTCAGTCGGACTCTCAGATGTCAGAACTATATAAACGTAAAGTGACTCACTTGTCTACCCCAATGCACGTCACCAGTATCTGCGTTTGTGAGTACTGCAGACAGGTGGATGAGCAAAATTCCTCACAAAAAATATTCACCCTAAAACATCGTTAATTCGACCAAGTTACTCGCAAGTTTTGCGGACATACAGTGTCAGGAAAAAGGTCAGGTATCGCACAATTGCATACAGTAACGTGACAAGATTCCATTCTCTAGCCTTTGCAACGTCATTCAAGGAAGGGATTGTTGATAACCTTACGCACCCAGATGAGGTCGACCTAACCGACGAATCAGTATGCTTTTAAAATCTCGTAAGGAACTGGACCAACCTCGCTCGCGAGCAGGAGTACTGTGGCAATCGATAGATACACGATCAGCCCAAGATATAACAGATGAAATCCCAAACCCACGATAATCATACAGCAGAGCAGTAGCGCTTGCGACTGACACATGATAGGATAGGTTGAGTATCTCCGACGATCAAAAGTGCAGAAGGGATAACCAACCTTGGCAAAATCGGATCTGTTGGCGGAACAAAACAGCGACAGAAAGATCGGACATGTTTGAGAGACTGGCTTGGACAGGAGGAGCCCAGTCGTTCGCTCCGTTTTTAAGTGCCCTCTGTTCATTGATACCAGTGTACGTTGGTGAGGGAGGCACGTCGTCCACACGGGCGTCTTCCACGTTCTCTCGTCCGTGCCGGTGTACCTGCTGAGACTTGTACTCGGTAGAATGGTTCTTCCTAGCATCGTAACCTGGACGGCACTCATATGATTGGCTAGGAAACGCCAAGAAAACACTGTGGGCAATGTTCAACATTTGGGGCGCAACGTTCAGTGCCTAGATGCTCATCAATTGTTCAACGTTCAACTTTGGTCGGAAAAGGCCGGAGTTGCAGGAAGGCTGATAGGAACGAAAGATAATCTTGACTCCACGTTCCACCGACCAGAACGGAGACTGCTCGATATAACAGTGCAAGAATCATCGTGCGGCTAGTTTCCATTGAGCAGCTTCTGAATGAATGTTCCTTGATACTCACTGGCCGCTGTGTCGTGCACGACTTCGGACCCAACAGTCTGGGATGGCTGGAACGAGAGATTCAGTTGGATCGTGACAAGCGCTACTCATCGTTCAAACATGAGCAAATACTGTTCCAGTTGTTCAGCACAAGTGCAGTCTGAGAGAATAAATTGGAGTCGTGAAGAATAACGCCTAGTTTGAACTTCAGAGTATCATAGTGCACATTCGGAGAATCCCATCCTATTCAGTACACTACGAAAACTGAGGAAAACATGCAGACGCGATAGACAACAGACGAAGGGGATATGTGTGGGCAAAACGTATGCTTCACGTGACCCACCAGGGTCGGAAGAGCTGACTCGTCTGTACTGTTATCTCTCAAAGTTGTGCAAAGCGGCTAGAAAAGGGGAACGACGAGCCGGGACGTATGCATAACGCCGTCCAATCGAGCAGACAACCAAGCGCGGAACGCCGAGTTATTGGAGGCAATCGAAAAACTTGCGGACACACGGGTATGTGCTATTCCGTCACTCCCTGCCACCTCGTACAGGTTCACCAAAGTCTAGGCACGTACAGTGGTGGGGTCAACACCTGACCAGCCTGGAACTAATAGAACTGTCCGTCCACAGTTCAATTCATCTGAGTTGCCAAGGGTTGATGACATCGTGTCGGCCTCGAGGCAGTGGGTGACTCAGGCGCTACACGAGTAACGCCCACGTATGCCTTCCACGGAAAGGCTTCTATACAAATAACTCAGTCCTCCGAGGGTATTTCACTAGGGCAGCGCTAAAATGAAGACGACCATTCTGGAATGGTTGATCTGCTATCTGGGGGTGAGCGTTCCACCCGTAAGACCGACCCTGAGACTACGAAGTGCTTTCGACAGGATTTCAACAGTCAACTTGATCAACCTCACTAACCGTGTCATGGCCGGAACTACATCTTTCATGACAGAACAGATCTGTAAATGAAATAGAAGGAGATAATGAAGGGTAAGAACCATATTCATGTGGTCTGGGCGCTTGGGTCGACGATCGCGGGCGGGAGAAGTAACTTATGAGGCAATGGGACCATATGACGAGGTTTAACCGCCTAGTCCCCATATAAATGATGGTACGTACGCCGATTTTCCTCTACCCCCACGGGTTTCTCCCACCCCATCGTTCTAGTCTAAAACTGCAATCACTTCACACCAAAATGCCTCCAATTATTCCGTCCGGAAATTATACCATTGGTGTCCCGATGGGGACTGAAACCTACTTCATCGGTTGTTCTCAAGACAATCCAGGCGCGTTCTGCCTTCTCCCTGGGAATGCCGATGCTACGATCGTATTATTTCTTTGTTACATTTATCCGAACTGTTTCCATGTTCATGTTTGCATGATAATGCAGTTCACAATGCAAAACGTCGATGGTGTCGACGAATACACCATCTCGGTGGGTGGGCGACTGGTCAACGACAGGGGGGACGGCACGCTTCATCTTGAAGATCCTGGCGTCCTCGTTGATGCGAAGTGGACGTTCATTTCCTCGGTTGATGGGAGGTTCATGTTAGCCCCCTTTATAAATCGGAGGATAGCATGGTGCTGACACTGCGCAGGATCGAGGGCGATTCCAGCGAAAAACATTCTTGGTCTTTCAGGTCATTTCTTCCATTGTATTCGGTCAGCTTTTTCACTCATGGTAATTACAATGCGTTCCTGACTGGGGCTTCAAATGCTACAGGACAGTTCTTCCGGTGCCGTCACATCCGAGTGTCCTGATTCTTGTCAGTGTCCGTGTCCCAAGGAAGGCCCGTGTGACGTTGGATGTTGTAAGCCATGTAGCGAGAGTATTCTTGCTGCCGATGGTCCTTTTAGAGACTGTAGTGGATGTCCTTCAACTTGCTATGCTGTTCATGGGGTCAAGGTCACCCTCATTCCTGCGCAGGCGGGCTAGATGAGCCAATTACCTGAGTTCCATTTTTGGAGTACCCATGTGATACGTGAATTTCCTTGTGGAACCTTCATGGCTTGTTAGCAATACAATTGTCTTCGTGCCCTTCTGTCATTCTCGACATGTGAATACAAGATCTGTTGACTTATGGTATGGAGGGTAAGGTATCGCGAGTCACTAATGTGCTTGCCTGAGGAAAATGCTAGAGGTTTAGTGTTGATATCGCCTTCATGTCGTGCCCGTAAGAAGCCATTTGTTCTGCACAACACTCTGCTGACTACTGGGTACCATTGAGATCTACGAAAATGCCACACGCGAAAAAAATAACCCCCGTAGCGTTCACTGTCTGAAACGAAGCTGATGGTCTACTAGTAACCCTATTGTCGAAGATGATCGCCCAGGGGCATCGAGCGAAGCCGGCGTGTCGGATCACGGGTGCAAAGTCCAATTACCCAGCCGTGAACCAATAAGCACAAGCGAGAGACTTCTTGAACTTATTCCGCCTTGGTAGTAGGGTCCAATTATGTTCGAAGCTGGCAAGTATTTATCGACCCAGCTTGTACACGACAGACTCCCTTGTCGACTGGGTGTACGCGTGTGCAGGTAGCCTTTAAGCGGGTAAAAGTCACCTACGAAGATCGCCGAGAATGCCTCGGAGGCACCCCTAGATAGACTTTAGCATTAGCTCTATGAGTAACGACTATCTGGCTGAGCTCACTTTCCGACAATTCTCGTAGGGCAAGTTTTGTATACCCGAAAGTCATTCGCAGTCCTAGCCAAATAGCGAATCTTGCAGTTCCGCTGAACAAGCGGACGGTAATTTGAGTAGTATCCGTGACTCAGCGCCCGAGCTTGCGAAGCCTTGACGGCACGGCTTGATATGTCCACTCTACTAACTGTAAGCTTCATCCGCCATGACCTCTCCCCCGTACACCGTCATCGGCACTCCCTACAGCACATTCACGCGTTCCATCACCCTTGGGCTTACCTACAAAGGCATTGCCTTTGAGCAGGTCCGTGTTACACCCCATTCCGAGACCGCCTACGAGAACCACCCGTTCGGATTCTTGCCCACGCTCGTCATCCACGAGATCAATGGCAAGCGAGTCGATCTCAGACTGAGAGAGACACAGGCGATCGTGCGTTACATTGACCGCATCGCTCCAGAACCCACCCTGCACATCGCCGACGGCGACGGACACGCCCTTATCAACGAACAGATGTGGGAATTCGTCAGTTTTGCAGGTGCATACGGTGCGTCTGATGGATTTAGATTCTGGGTTCGTGGTCTGAGACGGGTTCTGTTCTGATGAAAAGACTTGTTTGTTCTCTGTCAGGCTTTCCTGCAGTCGAATTAGCCATCGTCAAGCCCCGCGTCGCAGCTACGGACGAGGGCAGACTCTCAGATGCCGAGATCCGGAGAAGCATCGTAGCTGGCGGTGGGATCGACAAGCTCCACCATTTCCTCACGATAAGCGAGGACAGCATGTCCTCCGAAGGGTTCATCTTCGGTGGGGAACTGACCTGGGCGGATTTCTTCCTCTTCCCACTGTTGGCAGATCTGAGGGCGGTTCCGGAGGGGGAGTTTCTGAGCCCCCGGCTTGTAGCGTGGATGGAAAGGATGGACCGGTTGGATGCTGTTCAGAAAACAAAGTCAGGTACCTTGTCTGTTGGCGCAAGGCCTCCTTGAGACTCCCCGCAGTGATTTTCTTCTTTTCCTCTGAAATTCTTCTCGTTGGGGACATGATTCTGTCATGCCCATTCGTCCTACAAGGACCAAAATGTACATACCTAGGTCTTGAATGTCGAGGAGAAAAAAAATGAAAAAGGTTATCTGGTCCTGAATCTTTTTTTCTCTCGTGTGCAAATCACACCTTTATGTAGTGCTCCCTGTGGAACATCTTCCCACCTCTCAAGCACAACGAGCGTCGTCTCGCAGCACCGCTACATAGTCCTCATGGTCAGTTCCACGTCCGTCCTCCAAGACGTTCGGAACCAAGCTACGCAGGTCAGATCAGATGCCAGACTCGTTCTGGGGCACGCGTTTTCCACATTCTTGATATGGAGCCGGCGAGTCAGTCGTCGTGTGCCCAGACCCGCACACGCACCCGACCCACACGTCCAACGTCCGTAGACACGCAGGGACTCGCACCGCAGCCGCGAGACGGTCCCACCCAAAACGCATAATCGGACCCTCACAACAAACGGATCAAATGCCGGCCACGCGGCCTTGCCATTGAATCCCTCCGAAATCCGAGATACGAAAAAAAAAAAGATAGCATGGATAACAAAAAAAAAAAAAAAAAAAGATACCAACAAATAAGAATCGGAGGAGAGCTCACATGGTTCAGTCTATCTCGATGATGTCGTCCCTATCGATCTTGTCCGTCGCGCTGTCCAACATGACCAGCCCGTCCTCCTCGAGTCTTCGCTTTTTACTCGGACTTCCCAGCTCCGTCGACGAGGTTCCATTCGTCTTCGTTCTCTTTGCCAACGGTTCAACAGCCTCGGCGACACCGTCGTCGGGTGCGGATCGCTTCCGCGACGATGTAACAGGCGTAGACGGCCGAGGATGGAACCGCGGCTTCGGTAACGGCTTCGGTAATATCAACGCCGGCCCATCGTTCAAATGATTCGGTCTGTGTGCACAAAACGTCCAGTTCACCAAAAAAACCGCGGAAAAACGACGCTCACGAGGAGCGCCACTCACGGAAGCTCGCACAAGGCCAGCGCAATTGCTCCCCACTCCTCTTCCTCGTCGACGATCGTCAGAAATTTGCCCCGCGTCACGCCGAGGCTCTCTAGCGTCCGATCGTAATTGTCGTCCCAGTCTGGATCGCTCAATACGCGCTTGTCTTCGTATACGCTGACCTCTCGCTTGCCGGTCCCTCCGTCTTCCCCTTTTCCATCCCCGAGGATACCGTCCACCAACTCACCAAGTGTGACACGTGACGGATCGCACTGCACTTTCACGTATGTGTCTCTACAAACACCGCACTTGGGGTTGGGAGGACAAAGATTGACAGTGCTGAGCGGAACGGCCGGTTTGAACTGCACGTGCACGTTCTTGAGTGAAGCATAAGATCTGCGCAGGAGATGCAACGCTTGAAGAACAATCAGGCCGGATATGATAGCGTTCGTCGTCGCGATAGCAGGGATGATATTTCCGGCCATCTCTGTTTGTGTATGTCAGCAAACGCAATCACGCAAAGCATTTTCGGGGTCAGTAACACCTTTGACTTCCCAGCGCGTCTTCCGCTCAATGTAATATGCGGCTGAACGGAGATTTGAGGCGGCGGTGACAAAGTCGAGTGTGTCATCGTCATCCTTGTCAAACGAAATCGTTTCTTCCCCAGCACGCAGGCGCGATGCTAAACGGTTAGTACTGGGTGTCTTGCGTCAAACACTGAGACCAAACGACCGTGATTTGAGACGAGAGCATACCTTGAGACAAACAGGGCGAGGTTGTCCTGGAGTGTCAAGGCACGCTGGTCCTTCAATCCGCTGTTCGAGGTGCCCCCATTGACATGGCCGTTTACCTGCACCTTGGAATTCGAGGACGACGCAAAACCCTTGGTGGCCTCTTTCACGACAAAACTGCCATCTGCGATCGCAGCAAAGTCGAGTGGTGTCGGTTTTTCTCTTGAACGCCACATGTCTGCCATGGACAACAGGTTCCTGATATCCTCGTTGAAGACCTTTTATATCCATATCAGTACGCTCAGCGCCACGATGCGCATCTCGAGTGAACGAGATGCAACCTTTTGAAAAATAGACTTGGCTGCTTCGTCCGTCGTCTTGGGGGAGCGCAATGCATTGCGAACGACCTTGTATGCCAACGCTTCCCTTCGTAATGCTGCTATCTCTTGTGCTGCACGTTACGTCAGTCGACGCGATGGAACCGGAGTGACAAAGGCATGCCAACCATTTTCGCCCTGCTTCTCAGCCTGGTCCAGTTCCGCAATGCCGTCCTCATCCTCTCCAAATAGTTGCCTATCAATGCGGGATAAGCAACGATGCTGTAATTCGTTTACTCATCAATACCCACGGCAGAAGATAACTCTTGGCCCAGACGATACAGTGGATAGGTTGCGAGGGGGTCGAGCGGATAGTACAGACGGGGAACGATTTCGGTGTCGGTTTCGGAACACAGTCGAAACACTCTGTGTGATCCTAATGCCGGGGGGTGGGTGGAACCGGGTGCCTTTGGGTAGGGGGACGAACCTTGAGAAGGGGCTGAACTTGACCGAGGTATCCAGCCGTACCTGACTCTACGAGTGGGATACCTGCAGCCATGCACATCTTGTTCACGTGTCGGCGTGCGTCTGGCTCATGGCAGGTTCATACAGTCCCGGTAGTCGCCATAGAGTGGATCCACTCACCGAGGTTGTCGAGGGCATTTAGGACGATATCGAAAGATTGGAACCACTCGACGTCAAACTGGGGTTCCTTAATGTTTGCATGGATCGGATGAATGTGGACGTTGGGATTAAAGGCGCCGGCTGTCTGGGCTGCCACCTGACGTATAGGGCAGAGGTGAGTACGGCATGGATAAAATCAGACACATACGCACTCACCATGGCTTTGCTCTGCTTGACGTCCTTCTTCTTGAAGAGAAACTGTCTATTCAGATTGGAGAGGTCTATGGTGTCCAAGTCTAGCAGCGTGATGTGACCAAAGCCTGTCAAGACGATGTTCTTTACTGCATGCGAACGAGTGTGAGGGAGGGCACGATCATGGCGAGGAAGGGTGACGGACACAGTTCGCAGCCAATGCCTCCCGATCCGACCAACAAGACCTTGGTGTCCGCGAGACGGCTGATGAATTCTGAGCCAAGAATTGCCTCGGCGTGGGTGTAACGACCGCTTTTATGTTGCACGTCCATGCTGGGGTGTGGAGTGAGCGTCGGCCGACGACAAGCGTCGCGCGGTGTTGGTCTGTAGCAAATGCTGTCAGGAGCGCTGCTAGAGGATGGTCGCTGGTCACGCGGTGGTCACGCGTATATTGCTTGTCACGCTGCCCCTCGTCGCTCGTCGGTGGCGTCGTGCTGCGAGCGTGAACGGTAGCGACTTCAGTGCGTACGTTAGTGTCTCCATCCGACGTCGTGTCCATTCTCCTCCATTGGCTCTACAAACCCGCGAAACGTCCACGGCGCACGCAGCAGCGTCGTGTCCACCGTTCCTCCACCACCGACGCGGTCTCCACACGCTCCCTCGACCGACTGGCTGCGATCCTGCGACCACCGCATTCCATATCCTTCTTCGACCCTGACCTCGTATACCAGGACTTGATGCGGTAGCCAGTGCAGGTTCCGCCACGTCGCGCTGTCCATCACCTTGTCGAACAACACCAGCGCCCGCGCGTTGATCGATGCGACCGGTCCCTTGGGCTGTCCACCCCACCATCCCACGCAATCTTCCCCCGAGTCAGGATCTCCTGATCTATGTGCGTGTTTCGACCACGCTTTCGCACCCGCCGTGAGTCCCATGTTGGTGACGGGGGCCATGAATGCAGAATGGCATTCGTGGGCGGTGGGCGGGTCTGAGCCGAGGGCGGAGCCAGTGGTGTATGCGAGCCCGTGCAGGAGGTGCCTGGTGAGCGGGCTGGATCGGCACTCTGCTTCGAGGGCAGACGGATCGCCCTGCGAAAGCATGTCCTGCACACGAACACGCGCTGCCGCTGCACCCGGAAGCTCTTGCATGTTGTGGCATCGCGGGACAGGTATGTGAGCGAGGGCGACGGGGGACGGTCGCGGCTGGCTGGTCATCTGGGATCAAGACGATTCACTGGCGCTCCACACGGCTAATTAAAAACAAGTGTACAGATGAGGATAGGATCTACTTGGGAGGCGCAACGTTGCCACATTCCTTGCAGGTCCTCAGCTCGGCGCTGTTTTGCCAGCGCTGGATCACCGGTTTCAACTGCGTCCCGAGATCGGTAACGTGGAACGTCTCCGTGTGGATGATCGTGGGCTTCGTGTGGACGGGATCTGGGCAGTACCACTGTAGTGCATCTGAAGATGGCCATCAGCAACGGGCTCGTGCCAATCATGCCGGCTGACCATTCGACTCTGTCGGGCGAGTGGCCTCGATGACGATCCCGATCGTGTCTGCGAACCTCACAGGGTTGTGCGGTGTGTTTGCTGTTCGATCGATGCATGAGCGACGACGGAGCGCAGTGAGTATCCCCAGCCGCACCGGGCAACAGAAACATCTCGCCCTCTTCGATTCGGATGTCCCTAAACGTCCCTTGGTCGACCACCTTCAACAGCATCCCGCCCTTGTACTGATAGAACCATTCCTGTGTGTGTGGCCCATCACATCAACGCGATTAGCATTTGCCGACGAACAAACAAACCTCGGTCTCGTTGACATGGTAGTCGTTCCGTTCGTTGGGACCTCCGACCGCCATCACGACAAAGTCCTTTTCCTTGTACAGGCAGAAATTGTTGACGGGAGGTTTCAAGAGGTGTTCGTTGGCACCAAGCCACTTGGGGAAGTTGATGGGAGGCGGGAGGCCCATGGGCGACGACGAACAAGGCTAGCACAGGGGGGGATCGTAAACAGCTGGACCAGTGGAGATTAATAGGTGAGCGGCGACACTTTTCTGTAATAACGCGCCCATGGACTGCACATGTCAATCACACGTCTGTCCGGTAGTAACTATGTAGGGATTGAATAGAGCCCCCCCCTTGTACGATGTCTTCCCCCCCCCCCCCCGAATCGCTGTGCCTTCCGCATCCGAGTGTGCAGTCGTATCTGTT